>JAQIVE010001833.1:0-22664 GCA_034698285.1 Sminthurinus bimaculatus | reverse complement strand
CAAAAGGAACAAAATGACGGGGTATCTGCTTGAGAATTAAAATAAAGTTCATTGGTGGACCAGTCTAATATATATATATATATATTATATGCATTTGTAACGTACAACGAGGTGGTACAATCGGAAAATCTTTATCTGCACAATATCCTATCCGATGTAGATCCTGGCAGAAATGTGCCCAGTAGGACACTGTTTCTTCTGGTGGTTTCTTATCGTATCCTTCATAAATTACTTTAGCCAGGTAACCTGCAAGAAAAAATCAGACAAAAAATGTTTCGTGTTTAGAAAGTCATATTATTATGATTAAAAACAGTTGATGATTTGAAAAAAAAAATCATATTATACATTTTACACATTAAAATACCTGCGTATTTATCGACATGAGCAATCCAATGAGCGTCTTTATAATCCTTTGAATTTACAGCTTCTTCATCTTTTCTTGCTACTTCTACATACATATTTGGGTAATTTAATTTATTCCAATGTAGAGCAAGGGGTGCCTGTTTCAAATAAAAGTTTGTTTACAATTTTTACATCATTTAAAATATATATATATATATATGTACCATAGTAGAGGTGGCCATGAACGTCACCACAAATCAATATATATTTATGTGCATAAAATTCCAACAATATGCCATATAAAAATAGATAGCACTCTGGGGTGATCGAGGTTAAAGGTCATCGAAAAAAAAATACATGAGGGAACGACGAGACGGGGACTCCTTGCACACCGGGCCTAAAACATAGAAGGATCATGGAACATAAATACATGAAAAAATAATAAAAATAAGTATATATTTACCTACTTGGAGATAGGCTATATTTTATCATAATTAGTGACAGCTTGACATGACATCAACAATTACAAAAGCCAATGTCAACAACTTTAATTAACTATCTGAAGTATTTATACTTACTTGTCTAGCTCTTTGCTCCAACTCCATTCTGTTTCTTTCTCCTTCTTCAATTTGACGATAACTCCGTTCCCGTTCTCCATGATTATATTATATACGGCTAATACTTATTTTAATAGTAATATTATTCTCCGATCTCCGATCCGACTCCAATAATATACTTTTAAAACGAGAGTAATACGTATTGTCTTGAAAGAAAACCATAAAATAGCAGTGCTTAATGTTCACTCGCTATTAATTGATAGTTACTTGAAAAATACGGGTAACAACAACAACAAATGGTCTTTTGTCGTGTATATAACAAACTTAACAACTAATGTTGTAATTAAGCACTTAAAAGTACAACATGTAAACTGTGCAATTAAAGTACAAAATAATACTCATACTTACTTAATGTATGTATTTTGAAAATTCTAAAAGCGTCTTTACTTTATACCTTTATACTTTTTATACTCTATGTCTCTTAAGAGAGAGAAAGCAAAATGTTGTCCTTGCATTACAAAGTATCTCGAGTACTATGCATAACAAACTATGTGCCTATAGCCTATAATAATAATAATATGTAGTACATATTATAGTATGTACACATTGTAGCTCATAATATTTTAAAAACAAGGTACACAGTACACAAGAAAAGTTCAGAGAGATTCAGCAATTACGAGATCAAGACAATTTTAAATGTCAAGTTAAAAGTGTTTGTCTCTTTTGTAGATTAAAATGTTGTAGAAGGGGTTTAAAACTTTTTACTATATTTGTTGGACTATAGAGTCATGCTGTAAGTCCTATTATCGACAATGTTATTGGCATTGTGTTATTGGTAGGTATTGTTGATTAACTTGATTTCGTGGTTTGTTTTTTAAAGGGACAGAGTTTAAATGTTTAAATGGGGAATTGAAAAGTAGCAAATGAAGTCAAATAGTTAAGTGAGTTTAAACAAAAATACCCTACAGTCTAATCCTTGACACTGTGACTCAAAGACTTAAACCATTAATAATTAAGTAATTACTTAAGGTAGAATCGTGTCCAAGTATTTAGTTGTATGAGTTGTAAAGAAAAATGAATAATAATAACTATTCTGATGAAGTTGAAAGCATGGACACGGGAGGTGATCAACAAGGGACATTAAAATGTAAGGACACCTATTATTATATATTATATACATTATAATACATATATATATGAATTAAAACTTTTTTTATTTGCTTTACTTATTGTATTATCCATGTCATTAGCATAATCGTTAATTCGTTAATATTTATGTTATGTCATCTGATTTAAATTAAAAAAAGTTGCAAATTGTTATATATTAAATTCACTACCTATTACCTATTCTAATAGGTCTCTCCTGTGAACCACCGGACTGTGCACATCCCACAGTTTGTACAAACGCTGTCACTGTAAGTCATTTTGATAAGTTTATACATACATTTCAGTATAATTATGTTACTGATAAGTTAGTACATAGTTGTTATTTGTGGGAATCTATCACCTACCTATTACATATTACATCTATCAGCATGTGTAGATTGTCTCAAAAAAGTATAACACTCCACACATGAGGTTCTCGAGTTTTTATTGAAAATTGATAATATTTAGACTTCACATGATGTGGGTACTGGGTATGTATGCTTGTATGTATAGTATGTATATATTATATATATTAATTACAGTGCTTGTATATTATAAATGTAGGTTATAGTATAATAATCATTGTAATGTGCATAACTCGGGACAATTTAAAATGCATTTTCAATATCAGGCTTATTTAGCAGTCAGGTCCCGCGTAGAATTGGCAAAAGCTGCTTCAACTTGTCGATCAAAGATCAAATGATGTTGCATGGTCTTTCAACTTTGTAGAATTTTTATTTTATGTGTACCATTTCGTTAGAATGTTATAGAGTAAATATTTCCAAAGAAATATGCATGTAAAAATCTTAGTATCTCATGACACGTTTAATGTGCAAGTATTTCCATTCGAAGACAAAAAATGTTTTCGTTAACTGTTCTTCAGAGATATTATGCTCTAAACACGCACACGATTTTTAACCACTAAATGACAATACTTAGTAGATCCTCAGATGACTGTAAATAAGAAAAACATCATAATGTGTTTGCCTTGTGAAATCAAATTATGCACAAGTACTTTGTAATTATTTAATGGATTATACATGTTGTTTTTTTATGTCCAAATTTATTCTAGTGTTGGAAATCCCGTAATCGCGATAGTGTTGGTATTGTCCGGACCTCACGTGGCTGTGTACAAAACAAAGAAAGTGTTTCGTTCTTTTGTAATACCCATAGACATGCAAAATCCTCGAAACAAGCCGCAAATAGAAGTTCGTCAGACTACAAATTTCAAGGCGCATACCAAACAGAATGCTGTTTTGGCAAAGACTTTTGCAACGATGGACCGTTCCCTCATCTCCCTCCTGATATTACAAATGGTAATAGTTTTATTTCAAATTCAAAAATGTTCCTCCAATTTTCTCAAGGAATGCAGAATCAAAGACCTAATAAAAATCTTTCCTTCAAAATAGGCAAACTTTCATCCTCACCCCCTGATTTTTCTGGAAAGAAACTAGCATACATCCTAGTTTCATTAGGATTTGTGCTTCTAATTGCTTTTGTTGCTGTGTTTGCCGTCAAACATTATCGGCGAAAGCATAAGAAAAAGAAGCAGGAACTAATAGAAGTTCACCCAGAAAATTGCTATCCTATGGGAGATGATAATTTACAGACTAAAGGTTTGAAATATTTTTCTTCTTCTATAATATTATCACACATTGAGGGTAAATTTTATATGCTTGTGCGGTCTCTCGTGTAACACACACTACAGATATGTGCCCTATTTATATCGTGCGTACGGATGAGGGATATTTATAGTTATTTAATACTCCTCACATTTATCGTTTGCAGCTGCTGGAGATACTACATTAAATGAATATTTGGATGGCTCTATGACTTCTGGAAGTGGTTCCGGACTTCCTCTCCTTGTCCAGCGAACACTTGCAAAAAATATACATGTAAGTATCCAACGATGAGGAAATTATTCCATAATGCATTAAAAATTAAAGTTTGAATGATGTATTTTTTCTAATTTTTTTTTCTTTTACAGTTAGTTGAATGCATTGGTCGAGGGCGTTATGGAGAAGTATGGAAAGCGGTTTGGCACGGAGAAAATGTTGCAGGTTGTTACTAATATTATTAATAATTTATTTACCAAAACTATTTATTTGATTTTAAATTTTCTTATAACAACACGCATAACAATAATATGTAATGTAAAATGTAACATTATATTATCATTATGAGAAAAAAAAATGTCAACATGATAGTTTTTTATGCGAATTTTGTTTCTTTCTTACAGTAAAAATATTTTCAACTCGTGACGAAGCATCTTGGATTCGAGAGACAGAAATTTATAGCTCAGTCATGTTACGACATACAAATATTCTTGGTTTTTATGGTTCAGATATGACGTCTAGGTAAATTATTGTTTACATGTATAAGACTTATATTTAAGGAACTACTAAATACTAAAAACGTTTACATTAACTTTTACTATTATTCATTACCTAGAAACTCGACTACACAGTTATGGCTCGTCACTCACTACCATCCCCATGGCTCTTTGTACGACTTTTTAAATAAAAATTCGCTGTCATCTAATCAGCTTCTCAAGTTAGCTTATTCGATCGCAAATGGTCTGGCATTTCTTCATTTGGAAATGATTGGGAATGAAGGACGCCCTGGAATCGCTCACAGAGACATTAAGTCGAAAAATTTATTGATGCGTTCTGATGATACTTGTGTTATTGCTGACTTTGGTTTAGCTGTATCTTTGGATTGTGCAAAAGGACAGTTAGATGTGTCTCCAAATCCTAAAGTTGGCACTCGTCGTTACATGGCACCAGAAATTTTAGATGAGAGGTAATAGAAATTCAAAATTCAAATGATATTTTTGATCTTTTGTCAAAATTCGAATTAGTGGTCGATTACTTTGTTTGCTCAGAAATTCGTGCAATCTCGGGTGATTTAGTATTTTATTATTTTGTCTTTTGTTTAGGATGAAATTCGACTCGTTTGACGCATATAAGCGAGCAGATATCTACGCATTTGGTCTAGTGTTATGGGAATTGGCAAAACGGACAGTTTCTTTAGGAAAGGCTGACGACTACCAGCTACCGTAAGCATTTCATACATCATGTTGGATTTGATCTTACAGTTCATTGTATATTTTTGGATGAACATACCTAATCGTAATATGTATGTTTTTATGACGGTATGATACATAATCCGCATCATAATTGCTTAAAAATTGGTCACCTCAGAATTGTTACATGCCTACATAAGGTGTACAAAGATTAAAAGTTTTTGTATTGAAATGAGAAGGAAAATATATTTTAAATATTTTCCCGGATCTTTGACCTTTTATGCAGATTTTTTGGTGCTGTTCCTGCAGATCCTTCCTTTGAGGTATGTATATAAATATAATTTTTATTGTAATGCTTCATTAAAACACCATCACGTTTAGTGCAAACACGACATAACCTATTTATACATCATACATACACGTGTATATTTTGTTGTTGTTACAGGAAATGAGAAAAGTCGTTTGTGAAGTCAAAGCGCGTCCTGAAATACCAAATCGTTGGTCGTCCGATCCTGTAAGTTCCATTAATTTGCATGTCGGTGGGAATAAGTATCAAAATGATCTTTTCCTCATATATTTACTCACCATTATACTTTCTGGTTAAATAAATATGTATTATCATCATTTATTTAAGTACGTATGTATGTATCATTAATGACGGTCATTGTATCAGACGGAGCTCAATACTAATAAAATTGTAATCTTGACAGGTTCTTTCAAGATTTACTCGCCTAATGAAGGAAAGTTGGCACGAAAATCCTTCCGTTCGTCTCTCAGGTACATAACAAATAACAATATTAAGAATTAATACGTATCTCCAAGAATTTTAATGTGCATGAAATTGAGTATTCGATATTTTATTACTTCTAACAATACATTTCTATTTCTAATCTATTTTTTTTCTTACAGCTCTTCGCATAAAAAAGTCCATCGGAATCATTGCTCAAGATGAATGTAAGGATACCGTCTTGGGAGTTACGGTTTAGTTAAATAAGATTAAGTTGTGAGCCAAATACTTTTAATGCTCATGTTATGCCTCTCTATTTCTTTCTCTCCAAAAAAATACGTTGGTTTGTAACGTACATATTTTCATACTACTGAGCTAAGGAGTAAAACTTTTTGAGAAAAATAAGAAAACGGGAGAAAGGTCTAAACTACTGAGATCTACACCAAAGCACTGCCTTTTGCTAATACAATGCGTTTCAGAAATGGTGATCGATGGGGCTACCAACATTCAATGACAAATCATTAATTTATAATATTGTTTTTACTTAGTGTGTACATATTATGCATTTTTTATATGCGGTTATGTAACTGTACTTATTACTGGTACTTTTGTTTTTTTTAGTATGATGTATATTTTTCACTTGTCAAAAAATTGTGTAGGTCGTCTATTTTTTTCACTTTCGACATAATGCGATAGAAGATAGCCTTATTAGATTTTCTTTTAAACAATTCATATTATGTAATATATGATGATGAAAAATTATCGAGTTTGTAGACAATAGACTTAGACGAATAGGCAATTCGAAAGTTATGCATATATTTATAATTTTAATTGGTTAATTTATATTTATAATTTATATTTATGAAAATGAGGCTGGAAAGGTAATAATATTGACTAAAAACGAGCAGACTTGATCAACAATGAATACACGATAGTATAAAATCGATAAAAATCAAAATTTGTTGTTTAAATGCATAGAGAAATGGGAGATACAAGCTTATTAATAACGTGTAATAATTTTACTTAGCATGTAAGTTTTAAATTATGCAAACTATTGTTATGAAAAATGATCGCTGCATTTATTATTGTTGTACATTACAAACAAATGCAGCAATTTTTTATTGACTAGAGAGACTGTCTATAAGTATAATTCATATTTATGCGTACTCATATCTTATTAAGTTGCTGAATTTTGTTTTTTGTGACCAAAAAATGCCATATTAACTAGATACAAAAGTACATTTAATATTAGTGTTTAGTGAAATGCATATGATATATACGATTCCTCTAACCAGTGAAAAGTTATAAGAGCTGAAATATTTTCCTTTGTACAAAGATATTATAATACACAGTAGTAATTGTTTTATATATAATGATAATAATATAATAAGTTACTATTCTCTATTCTATAGTTCATTTATTAGTACGAATAAGTGGTAAAGTTTCAGCTATTCTATGAGAGGCATTAAATTTTTTGTTATCATTGTTGTTATCTGTTTATGAAATATTATTTGTCTCTTTAGCATCGTAGCGGTGCTTCAAATATATATACAACATGAACTTGTACGTAACATCTTTTATACATATATTTTTATCGTTAATAGGATCATTTTAAATATTGTATCGCAATTTATAATGGAGGGTACAAGTACAAATCCGATATTTTAGAGCCTTCGGCCAGCCGAAAATGAATGTAACGTATATTTTGTTTTAAATTCTGGTAAAAACAATTTACTCATTTGACAGTTTAACCAAAATGGAGAAAACAATTTACAACTGTACTGAAAATGTAGCTTTTTCTTGTATTTGTATGAAGCAATCCTTGTTATCGATAGTAGATACAGATAGAAGGTATAAGCATCTGACTGCCTTAACGCTTTAAAAGATCTTGTTTCATGTGCCCCTCCCCCCATTGATTCCGTAAGTTTTAAGTTGACCCTCAAAAATGTTTATGTACACAGACTTTTAAAAATGTACAAAATAAATTGCATGAAATTCGTTTTGAATTTTGAATGATACTGAATAAAAAAGGGTAATGTAAATATGTGCATAAGTGAACAACTTGTACATAAGTATAGTAGCTTATTACATACTATACGTGAGTACATTATTTTGGCATTTTGAAAACAAGCTACCATAACTTGATAATTAGTCAAATCATGTAATCAGGCATGAGCAATTTATTCTGTGGTTATATGTAATATATTTTTACTTAAGTCTCAAGGGACTCTTCATTCGTGTATTTCCCAGTATTTCCATGTAACTCAGTGGCTTAATCGCAGACCGAGGGTCAGAAGTCTCAACGCTTTTTTTGCAAGTTTCTGACATTGTGTATAGACTTTTTATCACGTAGTTATTAGTTTCAAAACAGTAAACCATGAATATATATATTCATGGAGATGATCGAAATACTTTTAGAGATTTTATAAAAAGTGTACTAATTACTTTTATTCGAATAAAAGTAATTAGTACACTTTTTTTATAAAATCTCAATCTTTGCCTCAGTGAAAGTACTTCAGGAAGAAACACTGCAGTCGTATAGGCTTTATATCCAATTATTTACATACCAATGAATGCATTTCCATATCATGATGTAATGATGAGATTTCTGGAAAACGAAAATTTACTTTTTCTGCAGGATCTAAAATTAGTTGAGTACACATTTTCTTAATAAAACTAATAATGGGTACATGCAATTTTAATGCTACACAACTAATGGAAGTATGCAGTATGTGCATAATATGTGCAAAGAGCACAAACAAACAGCTTTTGTTCCGTTTCTACTTCAGATTTAGATTTTACATGTACCTGCATATTTTCGGCATTTTGACGAGTCTGGAATGTCAATGAGTCATGTCAAAGGGTCAGTTGTTTAAGCGTAGCCCATAAACATATAAAGAGGTACATACATGATATAATATTATGATTGTACTGTGTATCGCGTTTACCTTTTATATTTTATACTGTTGACTGTAAGTATGCCGTATGCACCTCTAACCTGTAAGCTATACATGCAGAGAGCCTAAAAAATTTCACCGCTTCAATGCAAAAACACATAGGTACATATAAGTAATTACACTTTTAGAGTACACAGTACATTTTTTATACCAAATAATAATCTCTCTCTTTGCTCTTTGCTTCAGTTTTTAATTGTTATTATGTTATAATTTTTTAATTTAATAGGGTTGGGCAAACTTAACAGCAATAGAGTTTTTGTTTTGCATATTTTGTGATCTGTGTGACATTACATTCCAATTTCCAATTATAATAGATTATCACTAATCGTTTTATTACAGTAGTGTGTGATAGATGAATAGAAATCGAGTATTTTTAATTTTTACCTAGTTAAAGTAAGTATAGATGAATTACTTACATAGTAGCATATCAGTACATTAGTATAATATAATATTTAACTAAAAGTATTACTATTTTCAATTTTTCAATCTACTAATTTTTTTACTGCATAAAAATAAAAATACAGTGTATAAAATCTATATCCGTCTTAAAAGTCTTGAAAGAGAAAAACAAAGCAAGCACCAAAGTGTAATTAACTTTTATTTACCTCAAAAAGTGAAGTCAAGTAACAATTAAAAGATAACGGGAACATTACTTAAGTACTTAAAGTAAATATTATTTATATATGCCATACCAAGCAACAATAAACATGCCATCCACTTCACCATCGGCCACAAACAATAGTGATATGGAGGTTCCTGAAATACGTGTCAGGACTGCCTACAATGGGTCAGTTTTAAAAAATATTAAATACATGCTTATCGTTCATTAAAAATGTATTGCCATTCAAATTTCTTAAAATGCCATGTCATGTGTCACAAGTCACAAATGTCAAAATATCTATATCTATCTAATATTTTGGGTGGATTAATTTGCTTTAAATTTTTGTCTGCAGAGAAATTCTGATAACTTACATTAGTCCTGACATTTCGTTGGAGTTGTTCAATCAAGTAAGTTGTTATTAGACATTGTTAAGATCAACAGAAAACAAATACACGTTATTTTAAAATTTAAAACCTTGTTAGTTTATTTATTCTTAATTTGTGTTATGTTGATTTTTTCTAGGAAATTCGTGAGATGTGCAAATTTAAAGAGCCTCAGCAATTCACCACTAAATGGGTGGATGAAGAAGGTATCGTGCTATTTATTTTGACTAACATTTTATTTAATGAAGAGGGTGTGTTATAATCTGTAAACTGAATGACGATTCCATGGTGCACCTACAATTTAACCAATACTTGTTTAAAACACCGAGTATACTGTATGGTTTTTCCGTAGTGTTATCAAAACTGAATGATAATAAACAAGTATATAATATGTAGAGATACCAAATACATATCGATATATTATTATTGGTGGCGAAAATAAAAAGCAATTTAAAACATTGTTAAAAAGAAATATCGTCAAATTCAATGCCAAATGTAAACTCAGAACAGATTACGAACAATTTTGAGAGATATTATCAAACTATAGTGTCTAGTTTTTTTATACATTACATGACCCAGCTGCATTAAAGTTGAATTAAAATACGGTTTAAAATTTGTTTTAAACAAATAAATTAAATAAGGGATATTTACTCTTATATTTTTGAATTTTTAGGAGATCCTTGCACAATTTCCAATCAACTGGAGTTAGATGAAGCAATACGACTTTATGAGCTGAATAAGGATACTGAAATTGTAATACATGGTAAGTCAATATTTCAACATTGCTATTGTTTCACCTACTATTTCGATATAGGGTAAAAGGGAATGCTCCTAAAGTTAGCAGAGTAACGTCAATGAACAAAATTTGTATTTTTCGTATGAAGACGCATGAAAAATGTGCATGATGTATACTCCGGAAAACGAGCGTACATGTATGTTTAGACTGTTGGCAATGATTTAAGGGTAGAGGTTAGTTCCATATTAGATTCTAGATGCATTAGGAAGTTATGACATGCTCTAATCTGATGACATTACTCGTTTGGATGAGCTGTAGATGATTCCATTTCTTGGTATACATGTTTCAAGGGTAAAGAACGCCCGGAAGTCTACCTTGTTTTTTTACTTTTGTTTTTTCTCTCGCCATTGTGTGCATACATACATTTCTTTCGATGTACCTATAATGGATTCTAGTGTCACCTAGCTATCATTTTTCTCATATATAATTTAAGTGTAAGTGTACCCTTTTTGTCTCCTTCCTTCTCCCGTCTACCTGTCAAATATTATTATGGTGGCATTCTCAATTCCAGCTAGACGTGCACATCCTTTGGCGTGCACATACAGATGTAGAAAACCCGTCGACTTGCATCAAGTGTTTGATGACAACGTGTTATACCATGGAATTTCTGGAAACCAGCGTGTGAAATGTTGGAACATATGTATTACATACTAGATATACATACTGGTTGTCTTTATATTGGATGAGAAGTAGAAGCTGAGTAAAGTGCAACTTTTTATTCCATTTTTCATCATATTCTTGACACAACTCAGAACAAGAAGCTTTTGTCGAAACTCTGAGCTCAAGATATGTTTGCAAATTATATTATGCCTTATATAAGTCCTGTGTTTGTGTTGACTAAGTGACTACATGGGATATGTAAACTTGCATCATCGTGTCATATATTATAAAAAAGAAACGAATGGTGTTAAAATAAGAACCAAGTGAGCTAAGGTCACATGGTGCATACTTAGACCGTACAAGTGTATATGTAATATGCATGTGTACTTGTGTGAAATGGTTTTATTCCTCGTTCTATCAAAGGGGACCCTGATTATTCGCATTCGCACAACAGACGTCATAATATATGAGTACATATGGGCATAAAGTCTTTAGTCCAACAATTTTGTCACGCCCGCTCCTAATAATTATTCATTAGAATTCGTAACATGAACAATGAACAGCATACAAATCTATATTATATTTGCCTCTTCTTCTTCTTATCCGTATTCTTCTTAAAGTATACATCATAAACTCTCATCATCTACTTTGTCCCTCTTCTTCTTCCCTGTCTCTTGCTCTATTTCTCTTTAGCTCTCTCTCTCTCTCTCTCCTTCGTATTTAGTTATATTTTTCGACCGTCTTATAGATACTCTTATTCGTATCCGTATACATACGAAACAACCGTTGGTTTGCTACTGGCACACATCTATGCATTATGCATAAACTAAAAGTATGTGTGTGTCTCTCTACCCAAGTTTACACACTTTGCTTACATACGTGTACGTATGTGTATACAATTCTTCTGTACTTTCAATGTCTACTATATTCGAATGTCCCTAGTCCCTAGATATAATTTCGTGTATAATACAAAATAAACATGTACGATATTTATAGATGGAATACATATTATGCGTATAAGGTATGTGCCTGCTCATACATATTTGCGAATAAGTTGTCGCATGCTAAAAATGTTTTCAAAGTTTCAAGTCCCATTCCTCTCTTTCCCACTCTCGAGGCACGGAAAGGGTATTAGGTCTCTACTCTCGGCTGTCGATAAACTTGGTGATATGACAAGGAATTAATTCCACGTATTTGAAACTTGATCTCTAACAAAGCCCGCGCATAATTTTGCGTACGTTGAACAATGAAACAATGAACAGACCTCAAAATCTCATAATCTAATGCTTAACTTGATATTGCATATTGAGACAAACGATGGAGAGTGTCGAAAAGAGAGTTCATGTGTAAGTAACTACAGTGTATTGCTTGTGTGTAGGTAAAGTTTAGAATTTCAAATTTGTACACGGTTCAAGGTTCAGTTTTGTATAATACCCTGGTATATTAGTTTAGTTATACTCTGCATTATATAACATTCAACGTTCAGCACCTACAGATTGAGTTAGAGGAAAGGGCAATTTACGGCTCTAAAAATGGATGGAAATATTTAATATTATTGAGCCTTTTCAAATTGACTTGATTAAATGGCACATATTACATATGCCATTTTACAAAAGTTGTCAGTAGCCTTTACATCATCTTTGATTTTCGTTCAGATGGTCGTTGTACAGTACAAAGTTTTGAAAAGCGAATTGGTATTCAGTATAAGGAAGATGAACCTGGCTTAATACTGTATAATACGTTGTAACAAAATTCCAAGTGCAATATTATAACATTTAATGAGCTGTTGTCATGTGATGTACTGTGATGACTTTGTGCACTCAACTATGCACATACCATATGTATATGTTACAAAAAGCATTTTATATATGATATGACATTATTTTTGTACGACCATGCAAAGAGCAAAGACGTAACATAAACAATAATGTCCACACAGCCAACATGTACAAATTGCACACATTACAGGATATTCTACTTTATTGTATAAGGTCTAATCGAATAAGTATAACAATGTAATCCAGTAATAGGAAGGCTTTTTGGAAGATGCTTTTCTTCAACAAATCTTTCCTCAAGATGTTTTCTCCTACCCTATAAGTATGTATATCCTCCTTGAGAACTATGGCAAACAATGTCCCCCCTGAATGTACACGAGGTACACAATACAATACACGTGACTACATATACTCACAGATCCGATCTTAGATATTACAACAACAAAGCCTGTTATATACGACGATATTTTGTATCGTCTTTGGGTCTCGAATGGTCGTCTAAAAAGTAACAGCGTGTGTGTGTGTTTGTGCTGAGTGTTTAGATCGCTTACTGAGGGTTTTTGGTCGAATCTGGCCGGGTCGTTAGTGTTCAAGTTGTTGTAAAGAAAGTAGAAAGTGAATGGAGGGAAAGGAAGAGAGAAATAAGTATATAAGATATTATGGTATGAGGGAAGCCGTGTCGTTTTGTTGAAAGGTTTGAGAGATGTAATTTGCTATTGCTTATTACATGTATTTCGATGGTTTCTGGTCAGATCACAGATCTCATTTCATTTTAGCACTGGTACGGGATCGCCTCGCATGCGCTTGAATGGAGGAGAACGCACACATACACACCGTCCGTATGCAGTACACAATGCACATACATATCTATATTCAGATAGACAACGCAAGAAAAGACTTGGATGTCTTTGTCCTTCTCTGACTCAACGTTTCGCATCTGGAGAAAGAGAGACAGAGAAATAAGAAGTCATATATAAATAATGTATGTATATGACATATATGTAAGTAGGTATGTATATAAAAAGTGGCTTGGCTTTGTACTCCGTGTGTGTGTGAGAGATGTAGGTATGATGATATAATGCATTGAATATCTCCGATTTTCCAGCCATGCTCCACGTTTCGTACATGTGTTCACCATCGAATTGGAAGGCTTGTCGAAAGTCGAAGCGGAGGAGGTAAAAGCAAGAGGAGACTTTGGATCTTGGAGTAAAAGGAGAAAAGATGTCTTTACATACACCACACCATACACACGACAAACATGGTAGCTATCTAAGTTACATTGGCCAAGGAACACGCTAGAGAGAGAGAGAGAGAGAGAGAAAGAGAGGGACACGTACTTTCTCTACTTTATATATTATTAAATTATATTGTTCTCCTAACTCCGACGTATAATGTAATATCACATATAATATATATTTTGTGGGGATACCTTGTATATTACATCCCTGGGCCTAATGCCTCGTCTTCATCTCGTTGATACAACTGGGGCGTGAAAAAGGTATTGTATAATACACACGTCTATAATTCGGTTGTTCACGTGGTCTCTATTCGATTAGGTTGTTATTATTTTATATTGGTGTACCCAGTAGTTGTAGACAGACAGAAGTATTCCACTTTCTCTCTCTCACTTTCTATGTCGGTTCTTTTTCTTCTTCTGTTTCTTCTTCTTGTACTTCAAGGAGTAGTAGAAGAAGAAGATTCTTGGGTTTCTCGTCAAGTCCACGTCTACGGTTGGCATGCACATCAGACATATTACATTATGTAATTCAACTGGCTACCTATAATTCTATTCTGTATAGGGATATGGCTGGTTTATTTATACATTGTAGCTAAACTATGTATCAACTCAACTATTATGCACGTCGACATAATAATATATTATAGGACAGAGTGAGCAAATTTCATTTTCAACATCTTTAGCTCTCTTCTTCTCCTTCGTGTACGAGCATAACTGGAGCTTTTGGATGCTGAATCATCTTGGTCTTTGGATTTCGGTTAGTCCGGGCAATCCGATGCAATCCACTGTATGCATACTTACTACAACATACAATGTACAATGTGGTGGATACATAAAATAGAAAATAGAAGGTAGACCAGGGAAAGGAGAAAGAGAGAGAGAGAGAGAGAGTGCGAGTGTGTGTGTGTGTGTGTGTGTGTGTGTGTGTGTGTGTGTGTGTGTGTGTGTGTGTGTGTGTGGAAGATTCACAAAGTATTAGATATATTATTATGTATTGTAGTAGGAATTCCAAGTCGAGCCAGAACCAGAGTCACAGTCAGAGTCAGGATGAGAAATAAGGAGAAGAAAGCCTTTTGTGTGTGGTGAGGAGCAAAAAGGAAGGCGAATAGAGAATCGAAGGGAAAGGATAGAGAAATAAGAGAAAGCGAGGGCGAAAGCGGGCGTCTTAGGAAGTGAGTGCTCCGTGGAGGAAAAGAAAATCTGAGAACAGGAGTGCGGGGAAATACTGGGCTGCTGTCGGCTACCAAAGACTGCTCCTACTCCCGTTCTGTACATTCTCGGTCTCGGTTGTCAGTGTAGTCGTACTCCAAATCCAACTCTACTACTACTCTCGATTCTACTCTACTCTTACTCTACTCTCAGAGAGCAGCTCACTTTCCCTAGTTTCACCACCCAAAACTCAAGCAAAACGAACGAGAGAGAGAGAACGACGACGTCGACTACTATTTCTTTCTCCCTTTCTTCTCCCTCTCACTCTGGCTCGTTCGCTCTCTCGCCCGTTCGTTCACTCTCACTCTTTGGCTCCTCTCTATTGGTACTGGTAGCGGTGCTGTACATGCCTCTGAGCTTTGAACACGGGGAAGCAAACACGAGCAAAAAGCGACAGAGGTAACGGGGAAGTATGTGTAGTATTGTAGAAAAAGAGCAGTTGGAAGCAGGATCCATCCATTCAGTTACTCGTTCAGTTGAGCCCTGAGTCCCGGGTTTATCGCTCGCTAAAATCTGATTCCAGGAAAAAGTTCTCGTCGTTGTCTAATATTTTACTACAATTTTCGCTCTTCGAACTTATTGAGGTACACTCCATCTCCACACTTTAGAGTGAGCTCTTACTCTCACTCACAAT
Organism: Sminthurinus bimaculatus; assembly: GCA_034698285.1. Lineage (NCBI taxonomy): Eukaryota > Metazoa > Arthropoda > Collembola > Symphypleona > Katiannidae > Sminthurinus > Sminthurinus bimaculatus. The sequence continues at coordinate 6,675 of JAQIVE010001833.1, read as the reverse complement.
CAGTAACTCATTCAAAGAGAAAGGAAAATTGTGTTTTCCTATCTTACCTTTGCATTTTAAGTTTTTCATCCGCTTAATTATTGAAGGAAGACGATTTTCACTGTTACCTGTTGTGACATTGTGTCGGATTTAAATATTACATTACATTAGTCTGCCGTATATCTTGATAGGACAAGAAAACGAAGACGGACAGGAAGAGCCAACAAAATTAATATTAACACTTCCTTTAATCTGGTTTGGAATGGATTTTGTGTAAAAACTGTTATTCATTACAAAGAAATGATACAATATTAGTCATAATTGAAGAAGGAAAAATATAGGTCAACAATATAAACGAAAAAATTAAACCCTTTTTTTCACCTTGTGAATCTTTCTCTATAATAATAATATATTATTTATACACAGAACAAAAATATTTGTATAGAGAAGCTACAAAGTGTTTGTCAATATTTACACTTGAAAGAAAACACAGAGGCAGCAGCGCGGTGTATAATATATTTATTTGTATTTGTACATTCCTCGGAGCAAGTTGTCGACACCTTTGAAAGTACAGGCCTGCATCAGTAGTATAACAGCAACAGCAACATCGAGGTTGGAATTGGACTAATGAAGCCGAATTGGTTCGTTGAGAAATTCCTCTCAGCTTAATTAACTTGTGACATCGAAACACGTAATAGGAGTCGTCTAACTGTGTCTTTGGTACATTTAGTCCTCCTTCTCTCTCTCTCTCTCTCACTCTCCTTTCGCTGTCCTGGCTTGCGCTCCTTGCTGTATGGGTTTGCTCGCTCCCTCGTTTTTGCACTCCACTCTAGTCGGTTTTGGTTTGGAGTAAACGAAAAGTGTGTAAAGTGTGCTAGGTTTACCATCCACAACAATAATATAATAATAATAATAAAAGCGAAACAGTTCACAGCTGAAATAGAAGGATAATTAATTTAATATTTTGTTTTCCTATCGTCCTCGCTCTTTGTGAGTTATAACCAACTATTTTTCATTGTCCAGAGACGTAGAAAAACCTTCATTGTGTAAAGTATAAAAGTTGTCAAAGCATACATACACCACACCAGACACAGAGAGCCATACAGTCATCCGGACAGAGAACAAAGAGATAAACATCAGAGCCGTCATCATAAAATAAAATAGATGTACAACACTTTATATAAGAGCTAAATATATAGAAGGAAGAAGAAAGAGAGTCAGTGATATCATATCCATTTCGGAAATCGGACGTCATATACATCTCAACGGGTTAATTGATTGTGAAAAGCATTACGGCAGTAGTAGCAGAGAAGTATTGCGGGAAGTATTCATCAGCGAGTTGAGTTGGTCCAATCCAAAACAGAGTCGGGGAGAAGAGAATCTATATAGCCATAGACGAGAAAAACTTCAAAACGAGTCGAATCGAATCGTATTTATCGTTTAGTCGTACACGCTGGATGTGTACAAAAAAGAGAGAAGCACAGGCATACGAGCACATGTGAATGAGTTATATTATTTCTATTTTCTACATTTATAGATACATCTGACATTTCTCTTGAATCATTGAACTTGACTTGACTTGTATTTGTGAATGTGAGTGTATGTGAGTGTTCATGTGAGGAGAGAAGGAAAGCGAGAAACAGCGAACATTTGTTTAGATATAAATAAAAAGAAATAAACAATGTACCTAGAATCGGGGCTGACTTCTTTACGAGACTCGGTAAAAGTCCAAGTCCGAGTGCAAGAACGAGTATTACAACAAATACAAATACAAGTACAACTTGTAGACTAAATAGAAAGGAAAAAGAGTAAAGAAAAAGAGCGCGGGGATAAAGACAGGGAAAACGCTCCAAGAAACATTTAAATTGTCGGATAAAGAGAAAAAGTTGTTGTTATTGTTGCTGCTGCTGCTCAAGTCAAGTTAAGTAAGTAGAGTTTTTTTGTTGGCGTTCTTTCTTCCGTGATCGTTCTCGGTTTCCTTTCTTTTCTCTTGGGCATATATATATATATATACATGTACATATAAATAAACATATGTATAAATAAACCCACCGCTATCCAAGTATCAAGTGTAAGTACCCAAACTGAAATACATATACACGCAACCAGCAAAGAACATATCTGTGTTTATGTACACTACGTACATATGTAATATGTACGTACCTATGACTGTGTGTTTACGGACCGGACTTTTTCTATGACGTGGAAAACAATTTGAAAAGCCTCAATTGAACCCCGAGTCGTGGTTTGCGTGACAGTAAATTGATTGTGGAACAGCTTGAAGTGAAAATAGTCAAATTTAGACCTTTAGACCTTTCTTTCTCCACGTTTCTCTTTCCCCCTTTCTCTACTACTTTATTTTATACCACACTATTTTATCCTCATCTTTCTCCTCTTCTTCTTCTTCTTCTTCATCCTCCTCCTTCTTCCTTCCTCCCTTCATTCTACCAACTTGGAACCACTTTGTTGTCAACATCCATCTAATCTGTCTATATGGCTTGGGGGTATTGGATCAGCTCCGATCTCGGGCCTAAAGGTAATAAATCCTCAAATTTTCATTTGTATGCATACATAATATATACATATACGTGCCCGCTTAGTTAAATTATAAATAAATGTAAGTTGAATGAGATGAGAAGCAAAGGTTATGTTGTAATGCACATGAAAATACATATGTATGATGTACTTAGCTTTGTTCCCCATTACCATCAAAAGACGTGACGGTTGGCTCCCCAAATAGAATTGTCTGTCATCCGTCTCCTCTGGAGCGGGAGCGACTGGTTCGTGTTAAATTTTGAATGTCACACGCTGTAAAATATTACAGCCTGTACAATATATAAATATCAGCGCATACCTAAATTAGATGTATTTTCATTTTGATTACGTCTTATTTGGCTGCCAATGGAATTAGAAGGGAGAGAACGGCTCTTTGACTTGCGGCATTAGAGCCTATGAGCATACTTAAGTTATGTATTAATGTAATGTAATACTAAAAACTTGAGGGCGAAGATGAAAGTTGGTCTAATTATTGACTTTTAGTGTGGTTTGGTTGAATATATCTTTCGTCTCCCTTTCGTCTTCTCCTGTGCCTTCTATAACTTCTTCTTCTTCTTCTTGGCTCTTTAGACTTTGTGGTCTTTGGTCTTTGGCTTGCTCGACTTCACCTCAATATGAAAATGCAAATATTTGCCATTAGAATTAGGAAAGCTAGAGTGGTTTTTAGCGAGCCATTCTTTCCACCTACTGCTCTCCTTCTCCTACGTACGTATGAGTGCACTTAGATTTAGATGTGTAGCTAATAATATGTAGTTATATAATAATAATCAATCGGGGAGACAAACCGAGCCTATAGCTAAGGACCAAAAAGCAAAGCCAAAGGCATAGTAGGTATGTATATAGAGGCTGAAAGTGCTTGCGTAAGTAACTAGCTAAAACTGTCTGTCTACCTACGTGGAAGAAATTGAAGATGAAACTATTGTATGTATAGACGTGTGCGTGTGTGTGTGAGAATGTGGTTGAGTTGAATGAATGAATGAAGTGAGTGAGGTGTATGAAGTAGATCTGTATGTTTTATGTACACATAGTCTGATTATATGAACATAAATGGAGATTTATATGTATGATTTATATGAGTAAGTGTATCATTGTTAGTTCTGCTACATGTCATGCCATGCCATGCCAGGCATTCAATCCAACTCCCAGTTAGCGTATGCTGCTGCATGATAGGCTTACGTTTCTTCTAGCCCGTTAATATATTATGACGCTATGTTGTATAAATTTAAAAAAGGAAAGAGGATAGGAATGTAGATGTGTACCAATATGTACAATATGTGTATGTATGCATGCACGTATTCGCGGGTATATCAAGTAGTGACTGAGTGAGTGTCTGCTGCTGCTGCTGCTGATGTTAAGATTCCTCTTGAAAAGTTAATATTATTAGTAACGTCGCCATTAGAGGTTTCCATTCCATACAATTTCAAAGAATGAGTAGTCGTTGAAGCCATTAACGGAGTGAATTGAGGCAGGAGGTGCACAAGAAAGAGAATGAGAAGAGAAGAATTAGGCAGAGGAAGTTCTTCTATTTTCGTCTACTCTAGTTCAGTTAGTTTAGTCTGGTCTAACTTGTTTTACTTTTGGTCCCGTTTCATATTAATATTCATATTCGTATTCAAATATATGCATGTATGCAACTATGCATGCATACAGCATGATATTGTATCTACATGGAGTGAAGATAGGTATATGTAGTATAGAATTTATCCCAGCTATAATATTTTAATGTAGTTATTCATGTGTACTCACGCAAAACACTGTGAGAAATTCGTATTTGGTGTGATATCCACGTATATGTACATATTGTCGTACCAAGTTCTTTGAGTGTGTGTATGTACAATAAGGATGAAAATATCTGTAGTTCTGCATGGACGCTGTATAATATACAGACTAAATTAATAAATGAAATACATATTAGCCGAGGATGAAGAAGGAATGAACCTGGAAGTCGTGTATACAGAATCAAATGTACATATTGATATAAGGATGACACTCGACACATTTCTTTAGCCCCGCTCATGCTCTAGTCACATCATAATCATGGACAGAAAGTGCCATGTGGATGTTAGATGTGTGCATTAACGTTTTAGGTTGGACTTTGTATGTGAATGTGTGTATGTATGTATAACTATCTGTTGTCAGAGAAAGTGGGAGAGAGAAGGAAGAGTGACGAACCGACGTAAAATCTAATCATTTCTAAGCATCTCTGTTTCTCTTTCTATTCTATGATATATCATGTATGCTATGCATATACTTTCTCTCGGGAGACGGTCTAATTTAAAATTACATTAGAACACTGCATTTACGCTACTCATCTCCTGTCGACAACAACAAAGTGAATGACGATGACGACGACGATGACGAAGGCAACGTTGTTGGTTGTTGGTTTGGTTGTTCCCTTCGTAATAAATACTTTGAAATATGCATGCCGATGTTCCCTCAGTCTCATCGTCATGCAATCCAATACTATCCTCGTAGCTGGAGAGTTTCTATGCATGTATTACACATGTGTTGTGTGAGTGCGTAAAAGAGAAAGGGAGTTTGTGAAAATTTTGAATGCAAATTAAATTTTGCGGCGGTTGGAATTCATGCATATCGTCATTCTCATCCTCTTCATCTAGAGATAAAGATATATTGACTACACATAGAGCTTTGGAATTAGGACTGGGAATGGCAAACTTTGAATTTGGAAGTCCGTCAATGACAATAGAGAGAAGAATAGACCTAAATCCAAAGTCCAAACTAAATCTCAATTCTCAATCTAAAGCCGGAGCTACTAAAATTAAAGCCAAAGCCACGAGGAAACTAGAAGCCTGGCATGGCCTGGCCGTAAGCAGAGATATGACAGAGACATTCATCGTTTTCGTACTAATATTACTTTGTCCAAGTATTATTCCTATCAGCAATATGCATGCGTCATTTCATTATTATGAATTCGGATTCTTGTGCTAGTGTTTTTGGATCCACTATGTTTGTGTGTGCGTGTGTTTGTAAGTACAAAAGTAATCTAGTCACTGCCCGCTGCTATTCGTCCAGACTCTGGATACCATACCAGACTTCATGGAGACTGGAGGTAGAGAGATGGTGTGTGAAAACAGAGAAAAAGAACCAGATAAATGTACATACACACACATACATAATACATACAGCACATGTATGTAGTGGAGGTATTTGTGGACTGTGGATGGAGGATAGTCCTCAAGTTTGTAATTACGATGCAATTTCCGTTGCCATTGACTGTGTAATAGGGGGTCTTCCCCGTCCTCCTGAGGTTTCATTCGGTTTCTCTGGACTAATTTTCTATTCTGCCATGCCATTGTCATGGTCATGATATTAGTTAGTACATGGCAAAATTGCAAATAATATGGAATATGGAGTGCTGAGTGTGGACCAAAACCAAAACCAGATATGTAGATAATACAGTTGATAGTTGATAGAGTAGAAGCCCCGTGGGAGATGATGGCTGTATATATACAATACAATATCTGCCTTGATTAAAAATTCTTTGTGGACGAGAAAAAGACAAAAAGCATGTTTGTGTAAAACAGATATAGGTATGGTTTTGTGTTGTATACATAAGTGCATTTTTAATGTTATGAAATTCATTTTTTCAGGAGCAGTTGAATGCTCTGCATTGTGGTTTTTATAGTGAGTAAAGTGTAAAATGGATATACTTTGAAAATCTATTGATGACTGAATTTTCGAAGAATATTGAGAAACTAACTAAAAAACTTACCTCCATAACATTTGTAAAAAGGATTTTGTAATTGAAATCTATACCTTACTCTATAGTAGGAAAATTTGGCACCGTTTATGAATTATTAAGAAACATTTCAAGGCTAAAAGTGAAGTAAATATTTTGACGTTATTTGCTCATATTGCGCTTTAATTTAAAACATTTTTGTCGGTTGAGATGAGCTGCGGACAACAAAAGTTGGAGTTATATGGGAAAAGAAGAAAGAAATTTGGAATTTGTACTTTTCAACCGCCTTTCTGAGACTAAATCATCCTTAAATACATACACACATAGTATGCAGGGAGACTAAATCATTCAGGACACGGACTACACTGCACAATCTATGGGTATGCATGTAACTTCATCAATGTGCATGTGTAGGGAGTAGATACGGCATTTAAAACTTT
>JAQIVE010001832.1:0-22664 GCA_034698285.1 Sminthurinus bimaculatus | reverse complement strand
ATACATCCATACATCCATAGAAACCGTCAAAATAATTAACCTAATACGGAACGAATATACATATAGCGTGTAATTTGTGTTTTGTACACCTATTGCATATAATCCCATGTGGAATCCCTTAGAGAAGCCGAGAGCGGATATCCATCAAAAATAAACAAATGCGGGGAAAACCCGAGAAACTATGTTATTACGTAATAAGTGAACTGTAGTAATTACGTTTGTAATAATAAAATTTTTAAGCTCCACCACCAAACCAAATCCCCTCAACTGCACATGACATTTGTTGGCTTGGGGTACAGATTAAAATCTCCCCTCTCTCCATCTGTACATCAAGAAAAATGCTTCACGTGAAATTTATTGTTGTGCAATCGTTTTGTAAATCGTATACTTTAATCCAAGAAAAACAACCGTCAATATTATTGTAATTGTGTTTAATAATATAGGTTGAACTGCATACATATATGCACACCATAAGTTGTCAACAATTTTCATACAGATTTGGAATTTGATGAGTCATGCAAAACATTCCAATAAGGATTATTATTAGCAGCAATTTTAAAATATAGTTATCAGCATTCAAATCAACATTATGTCAATATGGCCCTCACGATGGGTAGGGCAAAGCAAAACTTTGTACCAATAAAAGTCTATTTTATGGCTGCTCTGCTTTTTAATTATATTAGGTACTTAATGTAATGTCTAATGTGTGTATCACAATTTATTTTTCCACTGTATAAAATTCCCATCTCATCCATAAACATAATCACAGAAACTCATCGTCAATTTGCACCACTTCCTGGTCTGACCAATGCAAGAGCCACAGTGACAGATGGATGGATGTCAACTAATTTTCAACAAAGTATGTATAATGGTAGGTACCCGAATATATGTATTTAATACGCACATACACATACATTCATGGATCTCGCTAAAAGTAGAATGTAGGAAGATACTTTATTATCATAATGTAGTTTAGATAAAGAGGTGATAAATAATAACAGTTATAAGTATAATGTTAATACAGTTTGTACCATAAAAATTAGATATTACTACAATTTAATGTGCAATAATGTGATATTGATGCCTCCAAATAAATTACTGATGTCTATTTGCAGCTTTTAGGTTGTACGTGGTTGATATTATTGAGCAATATTATAGAGATGCTAGATTTTCAATATCAATATCATATCGTATCACCATCACTATCTTCTCTCTCCAATTTCCTTCCACTATTGCTGATTGCGCTGTTACAATGAATACTATTACTATTATTATTATTATTACTATACTTGTATTATTCCTAAACATGCACCAGTGCACTGATCGCTCGCTCAATTTTCGATTCTAATTCTGTGCCTACGAATGTATTACATCTAGTTATCCTACCTATGGGGATATTTTGAACAATATCATGTACCGAATAGTGGTAGCACAGCAATACAGGGTGAAGTAAAATGCTCCCCTGAGAATATGAAAATACATAGTACATACGAATACGAATGTACAGACAGAATAGGAGCGGAGAAGTCTTATTTTTATTATTATTACTATTATTACTATCTTTAGGCATCAATTGAAATATTCACGAGAGAGATAAAGCCACAAACAGAATGGAAGAAACGAGAGAGAATGAGATAACGAGGAAGCGAAAGGAAGCCTTTTGAGCAGGCTTTGCTCTGCCTTTGCTTTAACATTTAATATACATGCTCGCTTAGGCACTATGCACGTTGACTTGGGCTCACTGTTCGAAAATCGCCCACGTGTTAATGCGATAAATTATAATATGAAATGAAATATCCATTGGCTCATTCACAATTTGTAATATATGAAATGGTGAATGTGGATACCAAAGTATCGTATCGTTGAGCGCAATATGAAAATGTCGTTCACTTTACCTGAATTATGTTCAAATGGTTGCTGGTTGGTAAGTCTTTGAGCCTTCCGAGTGATCCACCGACTATGGCAAGCGTAGATATAGATACACGTGCAATTTAGATGAATGGAAGCCCAATGAATTCGACTGGATTGAATTTAATTTGAATCCAATTTCGACTTGATTCACAGAACAATAACAGTAGTAGGGCACAAGTAAACACACTAATAATTTCTGATACTATACTGCACAATAATAAATATTATTATATAATGTGTATAGAGAGCTGAACTAAATTTAGCAAAGGGGTTCAATTAAATTATTGCTACAACGCAGAAAGTTATAAAACTGGATCAGTCTCAACTTTTAGGGAGGTGTAAGCTCAACTGTCAACAGACTTTTCTTGGTCGCCTTCCGATCGATTATATTATTGCACTGCTGAATTACAGCTATATTCGGAAACAGCAGGAGAACACCAAGAGGTTAACAACAAAAGGTGACTTTATTATAGAGAGTGTTGTTTGCTTCCAAGAATCTAAATCAATTATGATTTTGCCCTTTCACTAACAACAAAAGACTTCAACTCAAATTCAGCCAATGTAACGACGTTATTATTTTTTAATAGTGTGCAGAGCACAACTCACTGTCTCGCATCGAAATCGACACTTGAGTATCTGTATTAATTTTCACACACAGTTTTTTCTTCCTTTTTTTTCTGGTGTCTCGAAAGTTGAAACTATGTCTAAAATTCCAAATTCCAAGGAAAACGAGTCTACAGATATTATACACTCACTGTATAGCTGTACGATATTATGCTCTGTATTTTGTAGATGGTAAATATTTAATCCAGCAACAATAAAAAATTATTACGACAATTTACACAATGTAACTACTACAATGTTAAGCGAGCTTGCAAAAATTACAAGTTTTTTTACGCCGAGGGTAAAGTATTTTGCATAATATTATGTCAACAAGAGAAAAAAAAGGTTGAACAAAGTTTAAAAAAACTTGGAGCAACAACGCCAAAGTCAAATCCAAATCCAAAGTCAATGGCAAAAAGTCAACTGAGGAAGAGGAGAATTCGCAAATATTTAAACAGTTACGGCAGAGACACGCCGACACCGACCCAACGATTCAATCTTCTATGAGCAATGGAATCCAATCCAATCCAACGCCAAACTAAAGAACAATTCCTTCACACTTTGGTAAAATGAAGGAAAAGGAAGAACACAAGAAGAAGAAGTAGAAAATAGCTGAACGTATCGTACAGTTGGAAATTCAATTGCTTTTCCTTTAGTTTCAGTTTCAGCCTGTTTCGTCTGTTGTGTGCGTTATATCGTATTATTATATGTTGTGCTGAACGAACTGCGAGAGAGGAGCTCAAGTGCTTTATACTATAAATAAATAATGACGTGACGGAGAATCTTCCCCCACACACACGAATACGAATACGAATACGAATATATGCACAAAAACACACAAAGTGTGGAGCTGAAACAGAATTGAAAAATACACAGTCTAAACTCACTCACTATCCAATACAGAGTACACACCTTCCTTATGCCTGTTGAAAATTTGTGTAAGTACACACATACACACACAATGCACAGCAGAGACTTGTAGAACAGGCAGATATAACATGCATATATTTAAAACCTCTATTGCATGTATCAGTCTGACGTGTCTGTATGTAGACTATGTATAAAAGCCAAAGCTTGAGTACTATCGAGACGAGAGATGCAAAAGCTGTGTGGCATACAATATTATACAATATTGTATAATGTTATTTTGTGCACCGTAACTTATGTTATACTTGTTCACTTTACATATGTTGGTAAAACTGTTGGTAATGTTGTTAGAGAAGAGAGTAAATGCAGCTACCACAATCACACACACACGCTCTCTCGTCCACATGTGCTCTTGCTTTTTCCCTTGACAAAGTAGAGGCAAAAAGCAGCGTGTATTTGGGAGTGCATGTGTATTGTGTATGTATTAGCTCTCACAAATGTAGTTAGTTATACGGCATTATCTATACAAGTTATATAAGTATGCACGATTAATATTCTCATACCTAAGTTGCAACCAGCTCATCGCTCATTTGCAATTTGCGTAATAATCGTGCCGTAATATATTATAAAAATAATGTATAGGTATGCCAATGTAAAGTATGTTTGAATTTGGAATATTATACTATCTTTCAGTTCTAGTTGCTAGTTGATATTATATTATCGTAGGTATTTAGTTGCACAATGATAATTTTAATGCCATGGTGTTATCAAGCATCCCAGAGAGGATTCCCAAAAAAAATGAATCGAATACTTGGTCAAATGATAACCTTAATTCTACATATTCAATATTCTGATATCAGATACAATGTAGATTATGCCTGTATCTTTGTACGTTCGGATGAACATGCATACGGAATTTTTTACTGGAATACATAAGGAAAATGGATAGATGAATGTCAAAAATAATATTTATTTGTATAGTTAATAGTTACAGTTATAGGAGAAGGAATGATAGATATTTTTACTCACAATAATTAATGTGTTGCTCATGTACTCAAGTATCACGTAAGTGTTGGGTGGAACGAGAGTTATGGCCAGATGACAAAAATGCTTTGGATCATCTCATCAGCACTTTTTTTCCTTTTCTGAACTGTTGGTGAGCTGTTGTTTAAGGTCAGTCGTCGAGTAGTACTTAATATATTTTTTGTAAACTTAAGAATTGAGATTAAGCAGATGAAATTGTATGCATGTATTTTATACGGTGGTTATATTTTGGTAATCCCAAAAACTTTTCAAATACTTTTACAAGGAGAGAAAAAGATTACAATTTTAGTTTAATCCAAAATAATTAAATCGTCGATATTAGTATTCAGTTGTACACTTTTTTCTTTTTAGAAGACACTTTTACTGTTGCGGACACCAGTTTTTGGGCATAAGCTTTTTTGCCTCGGTTTGTTTTGACAACGGCACTAGCACGTGGAGTCTTCCGACCAAAAATCGATATCAATATTATAACTTTTATGGGTATCTCTCGTTTATGAATTTGGATTCACTTTCCGAGTTTTTTTCAAAAACAAAATGTCTGCGTATCACCGGGAAAAGTTTGGCGAACAATCTGGACAAAGCAGTTGACTGGCGGATTTTTTTTCTAAACAAAGTTTAGTTTTTCACCAACAAAAAAAGGAGGAGGACCGGATAAAAGTATCGGATTTTACTTTTTCCTTTTCTTGCAAATCTCCAAATAAAAATCGATAGAAGCACGATACGATACAATGTACGAAACACGAGAAAGTTGGAGGAACACGAATTGGAATATAAATCGGAATATCAATATCAATCCGTCGAAACGAGGAGAAGGAACCGGAAGGGGTGGCGGTGGAGTGAGCAAGTACCTTTCTCCAGTAGGATATGGAGCTAGTCAGGTCCACATGTGAATACAAATATTGTACAAATTCTGATATCTGTATCAGTATGACAGCCTACGCATAAACAGCTATAGAAATATCAATATCCAAAAAAAAAACTTTTTCCTCGGCGTCGGGACAGCTTGGAATATTATACATAAAATATAATATAATGATTACAATTTGGCGGCGTGTCTCTCGTCTTTCTTTGTGCGTCGGTCGACAATGGCAATGGCACTGTCAGCAGCCTGTTTGTATTCACAGACACACACTTTTATTTGCACTACTTATAGTAAGAATAGTATCAACTATAGCTTCTTGCAAACGTGTTTCAACATAAGAACAAGAATAGGAATAGAAATGGGAATAAGAACAAAAACACAAACTATACGTAATAAACACAGGAACTCGGCTTCCTCCTCTTTCCGAATCGGTTAGTTTAGTGTTTACAAATTCGGTATTCCGTAGTTTTCTGCCCGGTGCGTTGAAAAAGACGGGTTTCCTGGATCATAATCCTGGTTGCACGATTCAACACAACACAGTAGTCGGCTCAACTTCTAGCTAAAAGTCGCTCGTCTGTGGCTCTCCAACCGAATTAAACTGCACTGCACTGAACTCAACTCAAGAACTGAACTCTGTTTTCTGTCTCTGTTTCTCTCCAACTCGAGCTCAAGCTCAACTCAATGCTTTTACGCTGAATGTATCACAACACGGTTCGGTACACAGACCAAGACTCCTCGTTCGTTCCTTCCTTCCAACCAACATGTACAATGTACATATTACATATACGTGAACGTGAAGCCTCTGCTTTGCCTTTGCCGTAGTTTTTGCTCTCCAGCTCTCAAACTATCTACCAAATACCTTTTTCCTTTACTTACATACATATACGTCCTTTCTGGACTACCTATCGTGCATATCCATACACATTCGTATGTTCGTCCACCGTGTTGTCAATGGTGGAGAGATACAATCTATATGCAATATGCAGTACATACAATCCACACTATAGAGTACTATATTATATATATATAGAATATAGACATACCGCCGCTTTTCGTTCCACAAGTAATTCTGATACCCGATGGATCGGATGGATACGAGAGTAAAAGTACGACAACTCAGGGTACAACGACATGTCATGCCTTCTCTCTTTATATTCGGTTTGCTTGTAAACCAGAGCGGTAGTTAGCTCCATTTGTACAACAAAATACAGGGAAACATGCATTTATACACTATACGAATACGAATGTATTATTGGACGATATACTGCATAGTTGAGTTATATATAGTAGTCGTGTGAAAAAGAACCAAGAGAACCCCACTGAATATATATCCAATCCACGTTACCTACTACGTATGTGTATACTGTACCATAAAATAATGTGATATAAATGCTCTCATATCTGTATGCATCATAAATGAAACTTCTCCCTCCATAATTTTTTCTTCCTTTTCCAATACACTACATGTATGTACTTACTTACATACAACTTACATGTGTATGTATGCATGTATGTATATATTATACACTTGCACTCTTCACAAAAGAACAAGAACGAGCTCGAATTATTATCGTATATTGTTGAAACGGAGGAGACTATAAAATTATACAATGCATAATAATAATATTATATATTAAATTGCTTGTACTTTTTGCTGCTTTAGTTATATGTATAGTGTATGAATTTGGTAAAGCAGAGGAATACATACGCCATGTGTTTTATACACAGTGCATGTATGCACTATGTACTCTTTGCAAATATGCACGATATTTCCAGGAGAGAAGCAAATGGTAGGAAAAGGGAAGACCGGACGAGTCCATTGTCGAAGAATCGAGGGGAGACCTTTCAGTGTGAATCTCCGGCTTCTCATCCTTTTATTGTGGATCTATGTATGCTATAGAATCTCTCGTATACTTTAAATCTTTTCAAATTTCAACGTTTTTTAAAATTCGATACGTTTGTTTTGCTTCTCTCTCGTGAAAAGTTCAGGGACATCAATCAACCTAAAATGTCTCGGAAATTTTACTCACTTTAAAAGCAAATGAAAAATTAAAAGAACTCCGATAAAGTGTCGTGTAAAAACACCGGTTTTTGATTTCCGATAGGACCCTTTCATTTTTGAAATTTTAATGGTTTAAATTGCTTTTGTAAATTTTTCCTTTGCAGGGCTTTAAAGGTTGTGCGCGGTTTAAGTTTTTGGGAAAAGTTGAAATGTCAAAACCTTTACTACCATTCCTGATTCTTGCTGACAAGTATGCATAATGCATACGGTCGGTGTCATAGGTACTGCACAAAAAATTATAGTATAAGGGAATTTACTATAGAGACTGACAAAATGTGCTCATACATAAGGTTTACGTCCATACTACATACATATACATAGATGTATGTAGGTATAGCGGCGTGCACTGCACATCTTCTATCACCCGAATGAACATCTTATGGAGAAAAACGTGGAGTGAATCCACAATCTTCTCTACAATCTACCATGCTGACTCTTTAACAAGAAAAGAAGAAGACAGCTTTTGTATGTGTAGGGGTTATACAATAATAGGGTGAGTCTGAGTTTGACGCTGACTCTTCCTGCGAATGCGAATAGTTGGAAAGGCCCTGGCAAAAGTAAAGACGATGAAGAAAAGAAAAAGGGAGGAAAAAGGGAGAATCACACACATAACATCCTCACACTCTTTTTATACAGATAGATTGCACGAGTTATGAATAGCATTGACTTTCAATAGGAGAAAACGTACAGTATAAAGCAAAGATATCTGTACTATACGTATGTATTAACTACCAAGAAAACGACTACTGGTTTGCCAATGTCTTTAGGTGCATTATTATGTATTATGGTGCACAGGGAGAGCATACATACATAGACACCGAATTTTTTCCTCTTATTACTCATCCCCACAGAATTCATTGAGGGAACAAAAGAGGATGGAGCCAGAAAATGGGGAGAGAAAACACAATTTGAAATTCATTGCCATTATATTGTATTGTATTTTGGTGTACTGCGAGATCGTATACTGTATTGTATCGTCCTCGTCAGCAAAGAAGTGGGAATAGGAACTCTTCAGTCGTTTCGTTTCTTCTCCCGCTGCTCCCGCTGCCATTTCAGCCTTCGTGCTGGCAATTAATTTAGACTTTTATTGATGCTCCTGCCCGTCGCTTTTTGTTTCACAAAATGAACACAAAATGGATTATTATTGCCGTAATATTATGTTGATGTTGAATGAAGCTACTTTTTTTCCCTCTGTATATACATATTCTATATATATGGGCATAATGCAAATACAGTTTCTCCTCTTTTTATTGAAGGCACTCTGGGAGTTCTACAGATACGTGGAAAAATGATAGTGGGTCTTCACATGATATCTCATGTCTGCCCATTGTACGTGGAGAGGATCCGATCGAAGACGAGTAAATAAAAGGCTAATTAATCATTTCATTGTAGAGGAGAGATGTTTGCCATTCTCTGTCTTTTAGCTTGCTTTTATATATTCACTGGTTAAGGTTTTCATTTTCGTGAGTTTTGAAAATTTCAATGCCAAAACGTTAATGGAGAAAGGCAGATGTGATACGAGATAGCGAGTGCTGCAAATTCCAACAATAATAGTTATTGTCATTTAAGTATCCGTCCGTTTGTGTGGAGGTTCCATTTTTGGTTTGACTAATGGACTTTCCTCATTCAAGAAATTACTATGGACGGTGAAGTCAATATTAAGTTGGGATTTTAATATGAACTAATTTTTATGCTGAAAAAAGTTCCCATTATTTGAAAAGTTTTCCAGAGACTGCTATTTTGCAACATATACAACTGCCCAAGAGCAAATAAAAAGATAGTTATCCGACAAGTTTTGTGCGTGGACTATGCACTCATTTGTCACCAAGTTTTTATTGTGGATTATTATTGTCAAACTTTTAGTGATGCTATTTGTATTTGTATTGGCTTCTGAGGGTGAGTGGATGACTCAGAATCTGAGAGTCTGATTCAGACCCCGATCCGCGTGATGACGAGAGGGTTCTTATCTACGCAACCGCTGTGTGAAAAAACCACGGGTCAGAGGCCAGTAGAGATGTTACAATTCTTGTTCCGACTTAAAATTCATTTTTGATTCAATTCCAGAAAACTATCCTATCTTATTGTTTTATTGGAATTGTTGTCTGAGCTAATAATAAAACACAAGAAAATACAAAGAAAATATAAATGCTATTGAAATAC
Organism: Sminthurinus bimaculatus; assembly: GCA_034698285.1. Classification (NCBI taxonomy): domain Eukaryota; kingdom Metazoa; phylum Arthropoda; class Collembola; order Symphypleona; family Katiannidae; genus Sminthurinus; species Sminthurinus bimaculatus. Next base: position 13,155 of record JAQIVE010001832.1, on the reverse strand, counting down.
TATCTTTTTTGGATTGTCATTTTCCCGTTTTTATAAGAGCGGAAGGAAACAGTAGATATATTTACTATTTTTATTTTATCTCCCGGCGGCTTTGTGTACATCCACCATTTTTTCGATCACATTTACCTCAATTTTCTTGCAGTTCTGGAAATTGAATTTTTTTCAATATAAAAATTCACCAAGCCAAAGCAAAATCGTTTCTTTGCCGGTGCGCACGGCATGAGAAAAAATAAACAAATCAAAAACATGCACATAAAAACGGATTCTCTACTATTTTCCTTTACATTGTTTCCAAGAAGACGAAAGAAATTGCAGAGATTCACCAGCACAAAAAACTGCAGGTTTCAGCTTTTGCACTCTGCTAGGCTTTCCTGTCTGCTTGAACAAGAGCAAACTGTGCAATGTGAATGCCTAAGGAACGAGTATTGCTCATTCTGCTGCCACAGTCACCATCTACTTGTCCGCGAATTCGAATGAATTGTATGAATTGCTCTCAAACCTTCCCATTTTGTTCTCTAGGTGTATCGCAAAACATTCGTAGAATAAATACATTCGCTACTACTACTACAAACTACCATTCATGTAAGTATGAAATATGAAACATTGTAAACATATACGAGCAAATACTGAATACAATGTTTAAATGTACATAATCAGAGTTTCCGAGTCGGATGTTATTTCATTCCTTTTCAGTCTGAATCAGTGTGCTGTGCAAGCACTAATTACCAAGTTGAATAGTAGACACACCGGTTTTCGGCATCTGCTAATTGGAATGAATGGATGACATGCTTGGAAATTAAATTCAAATCCAAGTCAAAATCAATCCATTTCTTATTAAGCATTAAGTACTAATAATAATAATAAAAAAGATAATGAGCAGGATTATAATACGAGCTTTCAATCTCCACCACCTCTTATCATATCCATTCATATTTAGTAAGGTGGTAATCTCGTACTTGATTTTAAATTCGATTATCTGAGATGTCTAGTTTTGATATCTGGAAAAGCATACTATGTACAATGTACATTGCACATTGGATGCCTCCTGAATTTAAATCTTGATGTAAATTTGAATTTGCATCTGAATTGCAACTTGCAACGCCATGGTCACGAAACGAATTGCTATCCGCCCTCTTTAATAAACTGGAATTAAAACTGACTTGACTTTTAGTCATCTTTAACGTAATCGATAATAATGCTAGTACTATTTAATTATTCTGTGAGTTTGCATGCTTGCTCAGTATTCAAACGATATTATATGTACAAAATTGAACAAAATGGAATATTACATATAATTGAAGTGCACATGTGAAGTACATATAACATTGCACCAAAAGCACGCAAATTACGTAATCCGTGTAAAAGAAACAATGAAACAAACTTTTTTACAAGATGGACAGAATTGCTGGAAAGTTAATTGGATTTTTGTCAAATGCGCATTTCCTGTTTACTTTTTTGTGAGAGTCGGAATTTAAAATGGAGATTGAGTCAACCTAATCAAAATTTTCATGTGAAGCTTTTTATACTTCTGTAGTATCAATAAACTCTTGGAAACTGCATTTAACAAGGGACGGCATACAATATGAATGTGGACAGCGAGCGTGTAGGGAATTTCATTTTTTCCGCAGTGTGTACTTTAGTTATTGGGAACAGCAATTGTGACAATAAAGTTTTGCCTCTTTTGCCACTTTCCATCGTCTCTTTTTTCCTTTCAATTTGTCCATGAACCATCAGCTATATAATATTTTACAGTCCATGTCGAAACTCCAAATTTTGACTATGAAGCACTTTTCGGAAAAAAACTTTCTAAAGATAGCATAAACCTGGTGGGACCATTGTACGAAAAAGTTTTCACACGTTGCTCTTGAAGTTTTATTCCCTGCTTGCCAAAGTCAGTATTTGTTTATCGACTTAATCACAAGGGGGTTTCATATAACGCTGCATCCATTGTTTTATTTTCTGACATCATAAACAACCTAAGCTTAATTAAAATCTACATTTTTATCTCATTAAATTCGTTCATTACTTTCACTCTTTGGATTTAGTTCTTTTCCGCCTACACATTTATTTATTGGATCTCCACAATAAATGTAAAAGCAATCCAATATCGACCAAATTTTAATTGCACAACTTTGAATTGACAAGGTCATGCTGTTTTTGTTTTGCTTGCAAACTTCCTGAAACAAGGAATAAAATTAAAGGACTATATTTCATCAATATGTATTTTGCAAACGCTTGAACGATAAAGTTGTCATTCTGTACTTTTACTAGTTTAGAATTGATGGCATCATAATATGGTATAACAATAACAATGTTGACTTTCCAGAACATACTAAAGTTTAAATTATCTTGATGGTTTACTATGTACAATAAACCTGAAACAATAGACTCAAATGCCATGTTTACACAGCACATGCGACCAGACTCTGATGGTAAGATTTTTTTCTTGTACATTATGAATAATTTAAAACTTGAAAAATAATCATTCATAAAATACTTCATATTCTGACCACCTCCCTCCTTTTTTCTGTAATCAGCTTGCGTAACTTGAGTTAATCATAAAGCTAATTGAAATTGGTTGTATATCAACACCTCACAATTTTTAAAGTACTTGCTACTTGTACTCGTATAACTGCAGCCCTGACATTCGACTGAGGAATTCAATTATTTTTCCACGCTTTAATATCAACTCCTATCATGTCATATCATATCTGTATAGTCCATTCTGTAAGGAGTCGAAAGCGCAAAAGTTGTCCAATAATCATAAAGAAACGTCATCAGGAGTGACAGAACGATCAGGGAGAAAAAGAAAAGGAAGATGAGCAAAGATAAAAGAACCAAGAAAATATTCTAGTAAAACCTGCTTTCTTTATACATATTTCTTTACGACAAAAGTCATCGACAAAGTTTCTTACCCTCCTGTCTATCTAACTCTATTCTTAACGACCGAGGCACAAAGTTTGTCGAGCCGAGGCCGAGAAGAGCAGAAAGCAAAACTCATTTACGGAGAGTAATGGAGGTAAAAACAAGTCGAAGTCTACTGCAGTAGGTGTTGCCTCATTCTACTGTTTTTCCATGTCCTTCTCTCTCGACTTTCGACATCATCAAGCTGAGTTGTGTGAGCTTTGAACAATGTAAAAGCAAAGCCAAATGCACAGTGAAGCTGTACAAGAGTCATGTGTAGAAAGAAAACAAATATTATTTAAAATATTATTCAAGTTCATTGTTAAAATATCATCATGACCAAGTCCGGCAACTTGAACTTGGGCTGAATTTTTTTTCAGATATTCAAACAAGGCAATTTATATTTCAATGCAGAAACTTGCTCTGTCGATATGCGTACTAAAAATGTCATCACCTTAGATCAGTTTTGCTCCTACCAAATTGGATCTCCCTATATTGCTGAAAGTTTCGCTCTTTTTACCTTACTGATATTATTTTAGCTTTGCAAAATACTTACAAACTCGGTGCAGAAATTTCTAATTTATTTTAACGATGAAACGTAAAATACTTTTTGCTGCACGAATCTTTTTCATTTTTTGAATCAACAGAACATTCTCTGGTAGTAAATTTTACTCTACTTTTTGAAAGAAAAAGGCGGAAACGTTGAAGAATCGCAGGTGCTCTTGATTTACCAAAGGCCACTATTTAAATTAGAGAATTTTGTTCTCGAGGGATCGATTGAGCAGTCGGCAGCATTGTACAAATTAAAGTCACAAGATATACCTTTACATACGCACTATTCTGATATGCACTCTTCATGAAATCAGTCCGAGGCTACATGAATAAATAATTTTGCATAGTATGAAATCAAACGAATTAAAGGTACAGGAATGAGATAATTAAAACCATGGAAATAACTCCGGATATTTGACCATTTGTGTTATGTATGTATGAGCAGATGGATCAATATCAAGTGAGGATTCAGAGGATGAACTCATCTACACTTTTAATCTTTTGGCTATATGTACCGTGTATACGATGTGCACAACATACAATATAGTATACAAACAAATGATGTTTTAGACCAAACTCACTCGCAATCAAAGTCATCCACACGTTTAGAAAAGAAAGGGTAAAGGGTTGAGTATATATAGAGAACAAATAATGTAGTTTGAAACTTACCCGGAAGCATTAGAGTCGAGGGAGTCATTAGGATCATTACTAGAGCTGCTCGACTTGACCGTTGTTCCATTGGCTAAATTGACTCCATCCTTCCCTGCTCCACTTCCTCCTCCAGTCTTGCTCCTCGTCTCTGGCTCTTCTGACACGGGACTTTCATAGATCAAAGTCTCCACCATAGAACCTTTAGAACTTCCAAAAGAAACCCTGCAAAGAGATAAAAGGAAATAAAACCATTTTTGAACAATTGTTTTCATTATTGTCTGTAGTTATACTACTCGTTATCGATTTAACTGAACAATTTCCTCAACTACAACTTTACTTTCTTCGTGCTTTCTCTTTCGTTAAAAATTCATTTTCCATTGTTTCTGCTGAGTCGGTATGCTTTAATTATGTATACAGTAGGTTTGGCCTCCATGCCTTCTTTTGATTTTTGAGTACGGAATACTTTGCGAAGCATTGATTTTTAAGTTAATTTTGCATCCTAAACATTTGTACCTGTTCCCTGTTATCTCTGTTTGTCCTTAACTTGACTCTCCTTTATCTATGACTTTGTACTAATGTATAATGCATGCATCTACTTGATTTCGAAGCTCAAAGTCTAACTGTGAAAGAAGCATTGAAAAACGGCTCTAATTTCCACCAGAAGACGCTAAACGTCAACTAACCATATGTGTGATATAATTTTTTCTCGAAGCCTACTTTGCATCCAGATTTTCGATGCAAGGCTTTACATCTTAGAATGTAAAGATATTGACATAGCATATGTGATAATAAAAAAGACTTTCTGTTGGAAAAATATGTATGAAAACATGCATACATAAATACATACCACCAACATATACAATGCATGAATAATATCTGTACTTTATAAAGCATACTCTTCTACCGTGCTAAACAATTTTGTTCGGGATGCATTTCTAACTTGAAACTTGCAAGCTTAGCTTAATTTAGAGTATCCAAAATATCTGTATGTTTAGAGACATGTGCATAATATGCGTGTTGCTTGTGTGTACACAAATAAATAAATAAATCCACATGGATGCACCAGTTGCAAATAACTCCGAGTTGATGATGATACATTCACAGATAAAAAATATGGCTTTGAAGCTTCCAGTACCTGCAATGTAAAAATGTGCAGCCTCGAAAACTGAGAACCATTAAAAAAACAGTTTCGCTTGTACCATGTACCCTACAATCCAAAACAATCCACAACCATGTATGCATATATCTAATATATACATGTATCGTAAAAACTTAAATAAATGCAATGACAAACGTTTCAAAGACTTCTCACATTCTAAGTATTACTTATAGGTATATACACTACATAGAGAAAATATAAAGTAACTAGATTAATGTGCACTTGTCTTCCAGTCAGCTGTTTCTCTCAAATTCTCGTCGCTCTAGCCAACTTTTTTCTAAATGTAAACTATTGTTCTATTCTTTTTTCATCAATCCCGCAGTCTACGTTCAAATAGCATGTGTACTTGTAAAAATGGATCATAATATGGAACAACACTTGCAATATTTTTAAGCAATACATAAATCCACACATGTGTGGTAGCTTAACCTTTGTCATCCCATTATTAGACCAAAATATAAATCAACAGTCGACTTTTCATTAATTTTGGCATTGACATAATATGGTTACATGTGCATGTATAATGTATGTATATGCAGTGTCAGGGTGAAAAATTTGTGCTAAAATACGTATTTAAACAGTACAATAGCATGTCATTACTAACTTTTGATGAATTTTTGATAGGTTTCATATAAATAAAACTGGGAAAAAACCATAAAAATATACGTGGATGTATGTAGAGTGAAGAGTTAAACTTCCATTTAGAAAACTCAGAGTCAAGGTTAATAGGAAAAGCGTAAGCAATTTGAGCCACAACGGTTTTCCTCATCATATTTTATCGAGTGGAAAAAAGTCTCCCTTGAGACTTCTTCACTCATGATAACCAAAAAATAATCAAACAAGAAAAAGAAAAAGTCCAGAACTGTCTGATCGTGAGAAGGAGAAAACTTGGACAGGAACTGGAGGTCGAAACGGCGTGAAAGTGAACTTTTACGTCCGCCTTTTCTCCTACTTTCATGGTTTTCCAAGAGAGGGGTCTGGAAGTCGCGAGGTGATCTTCATCAGCTTCCTGATCCTGATCTTGACTTTTAAAGGCTAAACCAAATAGTAGTGCGTATTTGCATGCAATTATTATGACATTAAATACGTATAGAATGCCTTTTTATTCCAGCTATAAAACTCTGAAAGCCAAATACATAGCTTAGGATTTCTTTTCATTGGTGATCCAGACTAGTTGTCTGTTTGTCTTTTTTTATGATTATCGAGTTCGTAGGCAGTTCTTTAAAAATTCGCCTTGACATGGAAAGTACGAAAGGAAAATTTGTAAAGAAAATAAAAGTAGTGGACGAAAAGTTTGTTCATACCTTTTTAATCCTGCCTGTTTTGTGCCATTAGTTAATTTGCCGTGTTTCGAAGAAGAAGCGGGTGCTGTGGCTTGCGGTGAGTCGACGTTGGAAATGTTAGCGTTATGATTAGTTGGTGATGACAAGTTGGCATCTCCTTGCTCTTTTTGTCGTATTGTTGCTGTGTTTTCTCTTTCATTTTCGGGATTGGGTAGCAATGGTGATTCCTCATTCACTTCACCGCCCTGACTTTGATTCTGACTACTCCGATTTTGACTCTGACTCTGATTCTTTCCTTTCTTTGACACTTTGGAAACTTTAGTTGTGGTTGTGGTCGTCATGGTTTTTCCACTGACGATAATTTCCTCAGTAAAGACTTTATTATTACTGTTATCACTACTAGTTGCGGGGATGTTTGATGTGTGGATTAACAAATTGTCATTGGCATTGTCACTGTCATTTTCATTGTTCATGATGTTTGAATTTGCGTTTGAGTTACTGTTTAAAAGCATATCGAAATTGTCCATGAGACTACTAACATTCAAATTTCCGTTGTCAATGTCATTGCCGTTCCCGTTCCCGTTTCCAAGTCCAATACTATTTTCTAGAACGTTGGTCATGGTCTCCTCGGCGATGATGCTGAGATTTGTCGACTTGAGGGAATTTGAATCTCTAGATGGAGTTAATGGAATTTCTGGAATCAGAATTGGATTATTACTGTTTCCGTTAGCGTTGGCGTTGCCGTTTGAGTTTGCGTTTCCGTTTGGGGTGGCTGTTTGTGTGGGTGTTGTGGACGCTCCTCCGTCAATATTAATATTTTCGTCCTTAATGTTGTTGATTGTGTTGATATTTGGCTCTGTGGAGAAGGCTAGCATCTTGCTCCGCCTGCCTCCATCTGATACATGGACCATTCCGCTGGGTTAAAAAATCGAACTGAATAAACCAAACAAAGAAATTCTTTGAAACACTCCAGGTTGCCTGCGTATTGTCAACCTCGAGAAAAAAACACTCTCCTCCGCTTTCCCTCCCCTCAACAAGAGATTACACTCATTTTTTTACTCTGCTGTTGCTGGCTAATTTTTTAACAAACCGAAACAGTAAAATTCACAATAATTTGTATAATGTTTTCAAGTAAAATCTGTGAAACTACACACAACTCAACACTTAAATCACAATTTATTATAATACGTTTTTCGTCGTACGGATTTCACTTTTTAGTACTCTAAAAGATTTATTTTTGATTTGCACTAAATGCTTTTCGTTGGTTGACCGCCTGATCAATACACTTTATTGTGGTATACAGTCAAGCGATTTGTCTTCCTTTAGATGGATTTGCAGAGCAAACACTATTTTATCCTTTTTTGAAGAGTCTCAAAGCAGAAGAGAAAAATTCCCTGGAGAAAATTCTTGGAAAAGGGTCAGAGAGAAAGAACTGAGACACTCAAGGAAGAAAAATAGGAAGAAATGTCACTTTGTTTCCTGGTGGACGAGGACGATCAAATGGAAAAGTTTTAGCTTTATACCAGCGAGTCCAGCTGGATAGTTTATTTATGTGTTTCTTTTATTCTTGGGTTTCTTCCGAAAGTTTCTCTTGCGTTCTTCCTTACTTTTATTTATTATTCTAACTTTGAGTGTCCACAAACTGGAAAAATAACTATTCAACTTTTAGCACAAGAGTCTTGACCACAAGTTGATGGGTAACTGGATTCTGAAATAAAAGAAAACAAATAAATTTTATTAGTATAATATACAGAAAATACAAACAACCATAATTTTCTCACCATCTACGTAGATTTATATGCATACATTTTTATGTAAAATTAACTTCTTCAATAAAGTTAAGTAAGAAAATAATCTTATCGTAAAACAAAAACAATAGCGATTTTCAGAGTTATTGAACAAGGGCAAGGTTTACTTTGCCATTAAATACTAAAATGCACAAAAAGCCAAGATTTAAGAGTGAATTCAAACGTTTAGAGAAATGAGACAAAAAGGCCAACATTGATGTGAGTTTACATTTTTGCATGATTGATGATGACTACTTTTCTCAGCATGAGGCAAAGTCAATAGTCAGCAAGATTTCTATGTTCTGTGTAAAAAAAGGTGTTTTAAGTATGTGCATAAAATACAAAAGCTCTGCGTATAATCTGTAGTTTATGTATATTCGCTGTCCAATTACTTATATAAATACAGCAAACCTAAACACAGCACATTTTTCTCTTTTGAAGTAGCACAATAGTTTTTCTCTAGACATCACCTTTTCATGCAGGTTATTGCCATAGCTCTCAATTTTCCCAATTTCTATACAAAATAAAGATTATTCTGGAAATTACGGAAGCTGATCTCATTGGAATTTTTGAATTAAAAAATACACGTATGTATCTATAATATGCGCTTTCTTTTCTATGTATTCTTTCTTGTGTTTTGCCCCAATTTCTTCGGCTTTTCACTTGCTCTTGTCCTATATTTTCAGTAAGCAGGAAGAACTGCCGAATCTATATATAAATCAAGTTGACAAACTAGATCCAGCTGATTATCCCCAATAATCGCGGTTTGAAACGACAAGGCCTCACGCTGTTCCACTTAAGTGTTATTGCTGTTATTATTGTCCACAGCACAGGCCATAGTCCGGAAAACAGATAAAAGTGTGTGTAGCTCTATATATTACACAAATTGTCAATACAGTAAGTGTGTATGTTTTGCTTGTATTGTGTAGGCGATTTCTCTTTTTTCCTACTTGCACACTGCACACTGTCAAAATTCTGTAGAATTGTGTCACTATTACAGAGATAGAACTTCTATAGTTATAAAAAATGTACAGATTGGCTATCTAAAATTAGTAGTTACGCGTTGTTTTTATGTTGTAAAAACATAAAGTTGATCTCGTTGTAACTTTTCCAAAAGCTAGGAACGGCACTTATATCTTAATTACCCCGAAAATGTGTTGCGTTTTAAGTACAGCAGAAAGATAGAGAGCGAGAGAGAGAGAGCAAGACAAGAGCACAACGAACAAGTAGAGAAGGAAGAAAACGAGAGAAATGTTGATCTCACTTGTGTCCTGTCCTTTCTCCAAGTTCAAAATGTGACTGCCTTTTGGCTGTTATTAGCTGTTTCTTGTATATACTTGCTCACTATTATGTGGCAATTGGCCACGATAAAAAACATGAAGGTTGTATAATGTACACTCTAAACAACATTGTTTAAAGTATACACAGCTTGCTAATGTATACAATACATACACATAGGTGTACTGCACAGATATTCAAGTCGCAAAAGATATGAAGTAAATAAAGTACATGATCATTACATGTTTTTTTTCGAGTTACTAAAGTTTTACTACTGTTATTATTTTATATTATTACTATTATTGCTTCTATTCTATTCACTAAATAGTGTGTGCCCGTGTGTTTAGATGTGTCTATGGATTTTTCATGAAGTTGAATCTAAAGCTGACACAAGCGGATGTTATACAGGCAGAAAAAAGTGTGTCACCGGAAGAATTTCATGTTTTGGCTTGAAAATTGGCCAACAATGCACGGCACACAGTACATAGTGTGTGTATCAAGATTCTGTTGGAATATTGGATGCTGTGCAGTATCTATGCGGCTTACGCCTTTTAAACACGATTTTGCTTGCCGTTTGGCGTTTGCTCTTTGCCGAACATTTATCTACCGTATAGATTGTACATAAATATTTTTTGTTTTGTGTGATATGTGCATCCATATTATTTTTCTATAATAATATATTACATCCACTTAAAAATAGAAGATGTATCAGCACAATCCATCTCTATTTACAATATACACACACTTGTGCCCTTCACGCTCTCCACTTGTGGATTAAATGTACACGTACACTGTATATTGTATACAGAACTTATTTATTCAAATTCACTCATTCATTTATTTATTTATTTTCATCTTTATCCATCATGCGCATTTCGTGATTTTCAAGTTCCTCAACTTGAGTTAAATGAACATATGCAGCTACGTAAATACACATGCTACACACATCTACTCATATTATGTCTCATTGCAGTAAATTGAATGAATTATTATTAGTGTATGAACCCCAATGTTCCAAACTCTAAACACTAAATTTAAACCCTCTACTAAAATTATAATCAAGTCCAAGTTCATGCACGGGAACATTTCCATATCCTTTTTCAAGTGACGAAAATTAAAACTATTCACCATTGCAATAGTGAGGTCTGGAAAAAAGGTTCAACTCCAAAGCTGAGCAACATAAATAAAGTAAACTACAATTCAAATCGTACCCGGTTTCAAACCTCTTTACTATTTTCAGAAAACATACATCCATATTATGCAGCTTAATTCTTGAAGTACGCAATTGAAAAATATTCTACCGCAGCAAATATTCCACTTTACACCTTTGCTAACAATAATCAGTATACATAATAATTGAATAAATAATTATTATGATTATTATTAAGTACAGAGAAGAGACACACCTTTCTTAAGTAAAGGGAATAAAACATTTGTCTTTGAGAATCAGGTGCAAAACGATTATTTGTGCATGCTCTGTCTCGCCTGATGCAGATTAATCAAACGTCAATTCAATGGGAAGAGTTGGAGTCAGGACACACAAATAACCAAAGTCGAATTGTAAAGCACGAGTTAAATGCTTTAAATAAGTTGAATGAAGCAATATGTAAACATGGGAATTGAACAGAACATGAATGGAGCATGACTGAGGAAACATTAGACGCCCACTCATTTTTCTCGTTTTCAAAGACTGCGTCTATATCTACAATCTACATGTTTTGAAGCGGTGGCTCCTTTTCCACTTTAAAAGCTTTGATGAAACGGCACTACTGATTGCTGATACTTCAACTTGAGCTTGAGCTAAATTACAAAATATGCAGAAGCACTTGAGTCGCAAGTCAACGTTAATAATATATACGTACTCTCGTAATAAATATTGAGAATGACATTGCATCTTGTTTAAACGAATAGTGTTAAATAGATGTTACATTTGTATCAAAAGGTTGAGCCTTTGCAAGTTTTCAAAGCTCGGTGTTTGTTGTTTAAATATATTCCATAATATTATGATATCGTATAATAATGTTACTTTTACATACTAAACCTATCATCACTTCATCATGATGAGAATTAATTTTAACATATCCTAGTCCCATTTCCAATCAACCTGTTTTAAGGAAATCATATTATGAAGGTGCACTTAAAAAGCAATTGGAAGATGATCCGACTTTTAACACGTGAAAACCACTTGAGATTTCAAAATGTAGGTGATAAGTGCCAGCTGCCGATATGTTGCCAATAATTCAAATATTATTCACTTCCATTCAACTTTGACTAGTTAGTAAAACTAACTGTACGATCCAAGAATGCAAAGAAAAAATGCAAGCTCGTCATTTTAGCATCTAGTATTTTTTCAAAGAGGAGGTCTGTCAACGGAAGCTAGTTAAAAAGTATAACAAGAAGAACAAAAAACGCGTGTCTCTGCCATACAAATGTACACGCCGTGCATATCATATTTATGTAGATGATGATGAAATTTTTCATTTTCGTTCACCACTCTTGACATTAAAATGTTATTTTGACGTGATCTTTTTGCAGACTGCCAAACAACACCACACCATGGAAAATAAAACCAAAGCTAAGAAAAAACGAGCCAATTGGCAAGGAACATCAGCATTAACATAAACTTGTATATTACTTGCAACGTGTGTAGTGTGTATGCATATGTATCTAACGCACAATTTTGTGCGTAGGAACTACATAATCTGAGACGACAGAAATGTATTAAAATTTTGGACAAGTTTCCCTTCAAACTTCAAACACTTGACGCTCTACCTTTTCACTCAATCTCCCGTCTGTATGTATGTATATTCTGAATATAAACGCATTATGTGTAGATACAAATTTCTTTTTGTGCATATTATTTATGTGTATCTTTTTGTATACCGTCCATTAATTCTCAAGTACATTTTTCCTTGTCAAAAATACAGGCCAAATTTTTTACACACCTACATTTTACATTTTACGTATCAGTAGCAAAAGGAGTCACATTCGATTATGTCAAAAATTCAAAGTATCCGAAACCATAAGGTTTCGTGGCCACATATTCACTTTTTATTTCATACACAAACGAATTTTGTTTATAATATTTGTAAAACCCGAAATTATAGACACAGCCAGTAATAAATAATGTTCCCTGTAAATACTTGCAGTCCTTTTTTCATTAATGCTTCTTTGGAAAATTTGGTTTTTAAATAAAGTCCAAAGGAAGGCAAAAAAAGAACGGTGTGTGCGTAAAGTTGTTTCGAGCACGTGGAAGTACTTTCGGAGCCTGGGTAAAAAATTCCAAACATTTTGCCCAAATATTATGATACAACTTTACTTATTATAAACCTCTCTGTTCCCCTCGGAAAAAGGTAGCCGAACCTACAAATTTGCCGTGCTCAGCATGAAATCCGGCATAATTTGTCAAAACCATTTTGTTTTCAAACCTTTGAGAATTATTTATGCATTGGAGAATTTGCAGATGTTTTCTATCATCTGTAATTTGTAGTTGTAGATGAACTTGCTTTGAATATGATATTTTCATGATACAACTTATTAC
>JAQIVE010001831.1:0-22673 GCA_034698285.1 Sminthurinus bimaculatus | reverse complement strand
ATTGAAAACAAACGAAAAGGCATTTTTACATAGGCTGCCTCCAGGGTCCTTTTATTAAATAACATGACGTTTTTATTTTTACCATATTTTGACTGTATTTTTTTTTAAATTAGATAATATTATATAAGAAGACTTTTTCATCTACTTCTCGATCATCTCCGCAACATGTAGCGTAATTAACAAAACAACCCAGATACTTGGATTTGAAATTAAAACCATAACAAGTTGACAGAACTGAACATTATTAATTATAGTAGAGAAACCTGGTATTTATTATTCCTCTAGATAGTTTAAACAGGAACTATGTATGTATTTATGACTCACGATGCTTCCCCGGCCACAGTGGGCGTATATTCTCCCATAAGAACTTCCGGTTTGTCCTGACATTGTCCCCTTTTGAAGCAGTCCCAGTCTTGACACTCCCGGGCCCAAAACACGCCAATGTTCTTGTTTATGGACTCGGCAAAGAGCTCATGAGAAGTGGAATGATGACACCAGTCTGTTGGGATATCGATAAAAAAATTGAAGGATAAAAAAGATTCATAATATTTTTATATTATGCATTCCTAGAATTACGTTTTATTTTCCCCTACTTTATAGTTTATTTACATTAAAATACCCAAAAGACCCCCAGGTTTGCGTTTCCCCTCGCGAGGCAGACAGTTTGGCTGAGGTCGCAGTCCTGCATTTGGATAAAAGTCCACGTGACCCATGGGGAAATGGAGGCCAAAGCCGCCATTGCTTCCAGTTGACCCGTCTGATAAAAAAAGAATTCAAAAGGGTCAAGACAAGAGTAGTTAATGATTTAAAGACTGCAAGTGTAGTCAAGAAAGTATAATAATATAACACCTGTATGAATGACGTCAACAAATTGGGCGTCCTGCAAGTCCAGTCGATGTTCATTCGTCACTTCTCCTATTTTTGTGTATGTATGTAGTATGTAGTAAAGCACGCGTTTTTGAATTGATGTAAACATAAATCATAGGTACAGACTATTATTTTTGAGCTTACCTTTTCGAAAACAAGGTCGAGCAGGGTCAAGTCCCGTGATGCGGGCACACTTGTTGCCCACTGCTGCACAAGCCATGCCCGCCGCATGAGCTCCAAGAGAGTGACCTGAATGCCCACATTTTTTTCTCTTTAATTTCAGTTTTTCTTACTGATGATTTTTTACTAACTAGGTTACTTAAAAAGGTGATTATTTACCTATAAGATGAATTTGGTCCCAAGTGACGTACTTTTGGTCAACTAGGAATTCAAGAAAATTCTGGATTTTCTTGGCGATTGTTGGCACGCAGTCAGCTGATTTGTGATAGGGAAAGAAATTTGCCCCTGCTCCCCACTCAACCACAAGCACATTCGGGTCACCCACGTCGTTGTTCAGTGGATTCAAATAAGCTTCACAAGATACATCAAGTATAATCATTAACAATTTATCAAACCTAACCTCTCATTTAATCGCAGTTTAGTATTTTCTACCTACAACAAATTCTGTATTGATTCTGTATTTGTATTGAGGAAGGTCGAAATTTTACCAGTTTTAATGTTCTTGACAAAGGTTCCTTGGGAAGAGGCCATGTAGCCGTGAACCAGCACTTTGAGCTGTTTTCCCTGGACAAAATTGGACTTGCTCAACTTGTCCACGTCCCCGATTTCTACACTATGAGGCTTTGGATCCTTTCTTTATGTAATATAAAGAGAATAAATACACATAAATACTTTTTTTATGAATATTGACGTAACCTCTCGCTTTAATAAAAGTCGTGTTTCTTATAATATGATCATTGACTGAAAAATTTTGAACACTCGTACTTTGTATGAAGAAAAAATTGAACTTTGGAGTCAACGTCGTCTTTGCACATAAACTTTTGAGTCTCGGCTCGTTTGGGACAGTCGAGAAAGTCTCGTTTCTCGGTCTCCTTGCTGCAGGAACTTCCATCACCGGTAGAACCATCGCAGCTTCCTTCCGATTCCACTGGAGAAATTGAGGATGATGATGGTGGTGGTGGAGAAGTTGACGATTGGGAACAGGAAATGCTGGAAATAATCACAAGTACAAAGGTTGCAATCAAAAGGTGTCTCCTCGCAATTCCCATTTCTCCCGTATATCTATTAGACTGAATACTCTCGCTTTTGAAACTAATTAATCAGTCCAGAGGAAAAGTAGAAAAAAGTAGGAGCAAAATATTGGGACATAAAGTAGACAATTAAAACTAAAAAAATGTTGACTAGATATTAGTTGAATGGTGAATAGTATGCTATGCTTAGCTTAGCTTACTACTTACCGTTTGCCGTGTTTGCTCCGTATTGGGACTGATCAATGCATTGCTGACATGACACTAACACCTCCAAGTCAACTGCCATAATGTTTTATGCATAAAAAAGGATGTGTACAATACATAAGTGCATATTTACACTATCATTTTAAATTCTAAATAATACTTATATTGACATAATAATGCGCTATTGTTCTGAACAAACACGGTGAGCTTACTTCATTTTGACTTTGACACGTTTGGCGTTGTCTTTGTGCCTACTGTTTAAGTACATTAAGCATAAAATATTATAATATGCTACATAATATAATATTTTTTGTGTGTACAACGAACTCGACTCATGAAAACACTATTGGCCATTGGCAGAAAACTTCATCATTAATGTCAAAAAATGTTGCCGATTTTTTCATCGTCAAGTGATTGGCGATTTAGCAGCATGCCTGGCCTCTGCATTTCCTTCCGAAAAATGCGGCTTAAATATCTTGCAAAGTTCAAAGAATAAAAGGTTGTATCATAAAAATCATAATTTCTAATTCCCTAATAATATGCTTGCTGCATACTTAATAGATTATTTACACAGATGTTCAAAGTCAAGACTTTTGCACTTATTACGTATTGAGGCAAACATTCATGAGTACATAATACCGACTTGAGCTTCTTCTTTTCCTCAACTTGATACTTGATATTAGCGATTGCCTACTGTCTGTGTACGTACTTGCTAGTGTTTATAGTTTATGTATAAAGCAGTATACTGTTTTGACTATGGATTTTATGTATATGTAAACTTGCCTATATGTATTCTAATTGAGTGAGCCCATGTGCTGACCTTGATTTGAGTAACAGAATGTAAAAAGCATATCTTCTACCTTTTTTGCGCGTATACATTTTATATTGTACATGTATACAAAATAAACTCGGTACTCTGTGTGTTTCTAAACACTTGTAAAATACACAGAATATTATACAGTAACATCAAATATGCCAACCAGCCAGCATTCGCATGATTATGCTATGTAAGTATAAGCTATAAGCTATATGAGTATTACATAACATGAGTTGTTTCATCTTTGGTGCATGCAACATACATAATATGCATGAAATCAGTGCAGTCGTTTTGAAAAGCTACCAATACATATTATGTATGTATTGTATGTATATACACAGGGAATAATATAATTATAGAGATAGAGAGCCAAGTCGAAATCTATTCAGCCAAATTAAAGACTTGATTCAAGTAGAGTCGGTCGTCCGTCCGCCGGCCTTATCAAATCATAGTATTATGCACTAAAGGCTCTAAATCTCGGTCTGTGTCCATCTGCATAAAATACTACATACAATATAAATATGTAAATTAAAACAGTCTGTGTGTATCTAATTCTGTCAATATCAATTCGCCTTCTATATTATTAGCGTACAGTGTTTCTGGCGGTTTAGTCGTGGACAAGGTCAGTTGGAAACATTGAAGATTCTTCCTATATTATTATTACATTACAGTGAGTGTCCGTACGTAACTAAAATCTAAAATGAATATTATGTGTGAGCGTGTGTAAAAATTTAAAGAGTCATTCAGTCATTGAGATGAAGTCTACGAGACGTGAGACAGAGACAGAGAGCTCGTCAACATCAACATAGTGTCACTCGTGGTGTGAGTTTTCTGTGTGAGTGCGTTTTTCAGTGCTACAGAATCAGTAAATATAGTAAGTAGTAAGTACCAAGCTTTTTGGTTATTCTATCTCAACTTGTTTCGAACTTTTAGCACAAGACAATTTTGATTAATCTTTACTAAATCGATTTTGCTGATCAGTAGTCTGTAGTCTGTATAGATTGTAGATCATGTAATAAGAACCTCAAACTCTATTATCCTATATCATTTAAATTTTGATGGTTGCCAATGCAATCGTCCCTTTGCCGTTGGTCGTTGCCTCCTTAATTCATTCTTCAGTTTCACTATTAATCCTTTGCAACTCGCATAGAACTAAAAAATCTTTCTCATGTTCCACACCATAGTTTATTGTACATTATTTAGTATTTTTATCAGCAGCATAAGTAATATAACATTAGGTGTTAGTTAGTTAGTTAGCACAAGTTACCTTTATTCCTGAAAAAGAAACTCTCGCTCAAAGTATGTAAACATATAAAACTTTCATGTTCATTGCTCATTATTTTTTTCATTACGTACTATAATTAGCGTACATGTGCTTGTAACTTTTTTCAATGCTCTTCATTTGTCCTACAGTTGTATCTTATACTTAATAGCTGCCTATAATATTCTATCTATAGGTAGCCGGTCAGTGATGATGTAATTTTTGCTATGTATCTAGATAATATTCTTGTACCTATAATAAAGAAAGGCCTACATCAATACAATTTATGTACACTGTATGTTTACACAGTCTTACTATTATTGCTATTGTACATTTGATATTATAATGAAATCAAAAGCAATATAAGTATAAGATTTTAGCTATATTTATATTATTTTGACGATGACTTTTAACTTTTACTATTTTAATCTTAAATATCATTACCGTCGTAATAAGACTTGAGCTTTTTTCGTCTTTGCCTATAACTTTTTTATAGTCTGTTGTCAAAAGATAGGCTCGCGGTGATTTTCATTTTCAACTCTCGCTTAATCATGACAAGCTTTTACACTTCTTACTTACTTATACAATATTATACTATATTTAGGTATATAAGTACATATTGTATATATAGACAAAGCAAACCAATGATAAGGAAAATACAATATTCCGATTATACGGCGATCCTCATTCAAGGCTTCAAAACCAAAACTAAAACTTGACGTGTATTGCACTGAAACTGAAAAAAGGCATCATGGCAATTTGAATTAGCTGTTAGCTGTTTAACAATTGATTTCATACCAAAATGCTTGATACACCCGCATGTGAAGTGCATTATTTTGGTCATTTAGTATGTAATATGCAATACATATTATAATGTTTGTACTTATGTATAAAGATAGGAGAAAAGCTATTATCTTTTCCTTTTCAAAATCAAAATGTATCATGTCGAAGGAAAATAGTGAGTCTGAAAAATTGTAATCTTATCAGTCCAACTACTTAACTTAAACAGTCGTGTAGCCGATTGTCTAGCAAAGTGCGAGAGAGAAGGGCAAACATGTGATCATGTGCATGTCAATTGTATAAGTAATGTGTGTAAGCTTATACATATATTAGTTAAAGCAAGAGAGGCTGAACGCGTACAATTTACAATTATTATTGTCAGTCAATTGCAAACAATAGTCGACGACACTGGTCTAAAAGTTAGTCAAAAGTAAAAAGTTCTAGCTCTACGTTAGTTTTTTTTTTAATTGATAAAGCAGTCGTACCCGATAATATTATTCTCATCATGTTAAATTGTGTCTTTGTTTATTTTCTCAACAGTAACTTGCTGTAAAAGAAGCCGATAAAATGTCGTCGAGGAAGGGAGGAGGAGGTAAAGTGGAAGCATCGAAAAATTCCAGTGGCAACAATAGTAACAGTACTAGTAGTCAAGCAAGTTCAAAGGATGTACCACTATGGAAAACTTTGACAATCGAACCAGTCCTCGTAGCTCACATGACCTCAGCTATGTTGGCCTACATGTCTGTCCAAGATCTTCTTCTTGAAAAAGCCTGTCGAGTCAATTTTGGCTTTGGGGATACAGTCTGCACAGCTCTCGAGACTCGGTAATATAGACGATAGATGATAATGATAATGACACTATTTACATGAATATGATTAAAATTTTAAAGCAATTTAGCAGCTGTAAACTTGAGCAATATCTGAATGTTTTGGATTTTGATTATTTAAAAGGGCGGAAGGGGGTAATTTCGAAAAAGAGGAAACTCAAGTACAAAAGTTGATTGGCTCCATCATGATGTGGAGGACAATGCTGGAAAATCTGTTCCCCATCATCCTAGTTTGTCTCATTGGAGGTGAGACAGTAAAAATATAAATAAATGTCATAAACGTATCTATGTATGAAAACCTTTTAAATAATAATGAGGATTGTAATTTAAATTTTAGCCTGGAGTGACAAGTACGGTCGAAAACTGCCGCTGCAGTTTGTCATGCTCAGTTTTATCATCCAACATATTGCGTTGATGGCTTGTGCTGAGCTAACTACGGGAGCCTGGACCGTCGGCTTGGTCTCATCGGTGATTGTGTCGATTACGGGTAATAATGCCTGCTTCGGAATGTCCATCTTTTCCTATGTAGCGGACACGACGCCCAAGGATAAAATAAGTACCCGAACGGCCATCACTGGCTCATGTTTCTTCCTCGGAGTGACCGTCGGCATGGGTTTGGGAGGAGCATTAGCTGCAAGGTAAAAATACAGATATAAGTACAGAAAAACGTCATCCATATATTATACACATAATTGTTTGCCCCTTATTATTATTGTACAATGTAATTTTTTTAGCCCATTGACCTTCACTCAAATATTTGGAATAGCCGCAGCCCTCGAGATAATTGCCTTCATCTACCTCCTCGTCGTCATTCCAAACGTCCGAGATGAGAAGAAGATCAAGGGAGTCTCAACAAAGGCCATGATCCTGGACATTTTCAATAAGCAGCACATTTATGATGCTCTCTCCTCTGTGTTTAAGAAGCGACCTGGAAACGACCGGAAGAAGTTGATTCTTCTCCTCATGTGTCATTCCCTCGTGATGGCCCCCATGTTTGGCGAGGGAGCCGTCTCCTACTTGTTCTCCATTTATCAGTTTAGTTGGGACGCCGGTACATTTGGAGCCTTCATGACCTACAAGATGGTCGTTGGTTTTCTTGGAAATTTCGTCTCAATGGCAGTACTCACCCAAGCTTTGAAACTGTCCGATCCTGCCATCGGAATCGTTGCCTGCGTAAGTCAACTCGCGGCCGCGGTCATGTTTGCCTTTGCAAAATCGCCAGTCATCATGTATATAGGTAATAATTACTATAAATTGCACATTTTGACTATTTAATCCTGCACCGTTAATTTTTTAATCATGAATTATAATTTAATTTTGTACATTTTTTTGTATGACAGCTCCATTGGTCTCCATTTTAGCGGGAACAATAATGTCCGTGGCAAGATCCCTGATATTTAAGATTGTTCCAGGAAATGAAACGGGAAAAATAAACTCGTTCATTGGTTCATTGGAAAGTTTGACCCCACTGGTCATAACCCCGGCCTACAGTCTGCTGTATACAGCAACCTTTGAGACCCTACCAGGAGCATTCTTCCTTCTCTCGGCTGCCTTTATGGTTCCTCCAATCCTGGTTTATGTGTAAGTACAAATAGTGCCAAAATGTCAATAATGTAACAATAATACTGAAAAACGGAAACTGAAAAGAATGGTTAACAATTTTTTTGGGACTTTTTTTATCAAGTAATTTATCTCTGACGTTTTGACATGTTTTTTATCTTTTCAGGTGGTTCGAAAGGGAAGAGAAACGAAAGGGAAAGAAAGACTAAAAAATTCATTGTTAGTTTGTCACAATACTTAAATATACATACAAACAAGTTACAAAGACGAAATTCTTGTGCACAAAAAAAAAGACTTGAGAGTTTACGATATGAAAAGTATAACAATAAATCACAAAAGTTATCTCTCTCCAGCTAAATAAATACGTATACTTAATTTAATGACACAACCTAAAAAATCGTCTTGATTAAGTGCAATATGTCAAATAATACTTATACACACAGTCGTATTGTGTAAATTATTGTTTTTGCTCATCAGTATTTCGAATAAAAACAACTGCTGTGATTCTTCGCCATAATATTACAAAACATCTTGAAAAACTGTTTCAACTTTGTTTTTACATTTATTTGCTTTGTGTGGAAATACATTGTAAAAAATACATTGCTTTATTTTTTGAATTCTTGAAAACTATTAAAAAATTATAACTACATCATAGATGCAAAAAGTAAGAAAGTACACAGGAATAAACCTGACTGTGAAAATGAACAAAAAGGGCTGGAACGAGATTGGAATGGAAAGACTAGTTACTAGTTTGTGCAATTATTTCATAAACATCAATTAGTTTTACTGAAAATAAGGTAACCGGTAAATCGTTGTTTTCACATCGTGTTTTCAGTATTTCAGTATTCAGTGCGGAGGAAAATTTGTGAAAAATTTCTCGTTTCATCATAAAATAATGTAAAATCGGTCTAAAAGTTGTTCTTGGCAGGATTGAGCGCCGAGTTATGCAAAATTGTAAAAATGTGTGTGTGCTTTTTTTTGCTACCGTAAGTTCATTGCATTGGACGTGGATGTTTTCGTGAAGCCGTATATACGATAGATATACAATTAATTAAGTTAAATACTTAAACCAGGTTGGCTCATACCACCCATGTTCACTTCCCACAATTACATTTCGAACTAGGCTGTTCATGATTCCAACTACAAGTAGTTAAAACTCGCTATTTCTATAATATTATTATCTTCATTTCACAAGTAACATTGAACATTGAACATATTACTAATACAAATTGCAATATAGGGAATAGGGAAAAGCGACTGAAAACTCGCTTATTTAGCTAATTAGATTTTAAATTAGTTATATAGATGTTGATGAGGGACAAGTGTGTGAATGTGTAGAGTACATACGTGGTAATTTTACATTTTAGTGTTAATACATCACAATTAAAAAAAACAAAGAATATATAACATACCGCTTTTGCCTTTAATGACCAGATGAAATCCAAAAGAATCTTAACCATACTTGTGTTGGTGGCCCTGGCTTCTCACCTCATTTCTGTTGTCTCGTCAAAAAATGTAGAAAATACCGAAGATGAAGATTTCTCTGAATTCGTAAGTTTCAAATTTGACAAAATTCTTAAACACTTTGAAATGTTTATACAAAAGAATAAGATAGAGATCAATAAAGATGTTTCCACTTTTTTTTATAGGATGACCAAGATGACTTTGATGAAGATGTTCCAAAAAAGGGCAAACCATCGGCTGTGCCTCAAAATAAAGGTAGAATCAGAAATAAGGACCCTGTAAAATTGTAAAATAATTATCAATACCCCTTTTCATATTCTTTTAGAAACGTTTGTCATTTCTCATATGTATGGATTGTTATTTTGCACAGAAGTACCCTCAAAGAATGCAGACTTGGAAGAAAATGAAGTAGCTGACGAGGATGAACCCCCGGTTGTAATTCATGATAAGAGAAATGCTAAAAATGGAGACGATGATGATGAAGTTGTTGTAGAGGTAAAAAAATACTTTTGTTTGTTGAAATATTGAATGGTATCTGTGAATACTTCTTTAAGTACCCTACATTTTCCGTTTCCTATACAAAATATAATATACTTACGATTAGTATTGTCTAAAATAAAACACCAATATACACTATGCATTTTACGTGAACTTCAATTTTATTTTGCTTACTTAGGACGATGATTTCGAAGGAATAGACGATGATGAATTTGACGACGAAGAGAACACTCGTCGTCGAGAACCCCCACCGAAATTGACGATTACTCCGGTACCCATGCCCATGAGAGGTTGGCAAGCGTATTGGTCAGAGCTATTAGTCATGTCGGGGATTGTCGTCTACCTTATTAATTATATTCTTGGAAGATATAAGAATCAGAGAATTGCCCAAGCCTTCTTTGAAATAAATTGGAGTTTATTAGAAGATAACTTTGCCGTTCTTGGTGATGGTACAAAGTCAGATGATGAACAGGGTACAAAAGGCTATCAAAAGCTTTCCGACTCACAAGTAAGTTAGGCCAATGCTATTTATGTACGAGTACAAGCCTATTTTTCCATTGAAACGTTAAAAAAAGTTAAGCTATCATTTAATCATACACTTGTTTCTGAATTTTAGTTTCAAATGTGGTGTTCGGGTCGAATCTGCTGCGAAGGCATGCTTGTGGAATTGAAGTTATTAAAGGTACAAAGTTTTTATTTTACAATTAATATATTAAATTCTCTTTGAATACTGCATACATACATTTTCACGGAGGCTTGTTAATACATAGTTAATAAGTTGTGTTTAATAACTATGTTACAATTATTGATTAATTCAGAGACAAGATCTCGTTTCCATCTTATCAAATATATTTCGTCCGCAACGGGATTTGCTGCGTTTCCAAGTAGAAATGAGCAAAGAAGACATGGATAGCATTGTATTTGCTGGTGAGAAAATAATATATACATTAATACAAATAATCGTAGTATTTTTTTAAATTTTATGACTCTTATTTATTTGACTTCAAAATGTTTTTTTCGTGAAACAAGAATAATAGTAGTAATACAGCTAACTTTTTGAAAATTTTCCAGTGGCTAATAAAAAGGCGTCGGCGAAAATCTCCAAAGAATTAAATGACTTAGTTAACTATTGTCCAGACAAAAGGGCTGGAGAAAAATATGGACTAAATTCCCAAATGGTCGTGATGTCCGAATTGGGAGAAGTAGCCACAGGACTTCTTGATTCAAAAACTACTTCTGTGATAAATAAATATGCCCATCTTATTGAATCCATTCATTTTACGGATCAATTCTCTGGTCTTCGTAGTCAAGAACCGTAAGTAAAACTTTACATGTGTTCCATTTTTACATATATTTTTTCTCCTTCATTTCAAAATTGATACATAATACAGTGAAGAAGTTCTGCAAATCCCAATCTTACAAAAATTTGAATTAGCAGGAACAAGAAATAAAGTTATAATAATATCATGAAAAATTGTTATCTTTAAAAAAGGGAAATTGCAAAGGATGGTGTCTTGAAAATGCCTGACGTACATCGCTTCCTTTTCTTCACAATTGCCTTGCCCACTTCAGTGGCAGGTAATAATGCTGAAGAGGCATCTGAGGAGATGAAAAACTTCTTCCAATTTGTATTTTATTCTATTGATCGAGTCAAGAGATTTCGTCTTTCTCGTGAGGTAATTCCACAGTTCCATATAATGCAAGTACTCATTTTTTCATTGCTGTGTACATGAATAAAAGTGCATCTTTTTGACATGTTTTTTGAAATTTTCTGTAATAGGGGAAACAAAAGGCAGACAAGAATAGGGCAAAAGTAGAAGACGCCTTCATGAAGCAGACACATGTTGCTAGGGCTGAAGCAGCAGCTGTCAGGAGAGAAGAAAAACGCCGACAAGAGAAGGAACGAATTCTACAGGTATTTTACATATTTTTTAGCTACAATTTACAATAGACCTTGTGTAAATAGACCATGTGTATTTTAGTCGTGTTTATTTAAAAACCGTCCATTTCTCAAAAATTTTCCATGAGCCGATTTACCTACTATAGTTTAGCTATAGTGTCTAGGATGAATTAATCAATAACATTTTGTGAATTAAATTAGGTGGATGATCCTGAGGTCCAAAGAAGATGGGAAGAACGTGAGCAAAAGAGAGAAAAGAAGAGGAAAGCACCCAAGATGAAGCAGTTGAAAGTGAAGGCCTTGTAGAAATGCTAGGAAATTTTGTGCTTCCTGGTTGACTTTACACTACCGACATACTTTCTTAATTTTATGTACTACCGCTCCAACTCATATAATGATTATATTGTTAGTAGTGAATGAATTTTAAATACCTAGTCGTCTTCTTCTACTTCTTCTTCTCATTTCTTCAGTATATTATATCGTTCATCAGTTTCAAATATTCATTACCAATCTTTGGTAATATCTATTTCAATAAGCAATGAAGAACATGTTGTTGCTTTATAGTTATAGTTTAGTTGGCAATTTTGCATTTAAATTATTGCTGTTGTGTTTATTAGTTGTTGTTTTATCGATTTATAAGTTATCTCTAGTTTGCATTATATTAGAGCTCAGTTTACATTATTAGATTAATAGTGTTGTGTTGTACAAAACGAGAAAAGTAGTAACTTTACAACAATAAAATATGTAATAATTCTAATATTAAAGTAAGTAACAACAAAATCATCTCAAGTCTTGTACAACAACCATATGAAAAAAGAACAATCTTAACTTTAAACCAGGCCATTATTATATTATTAAAACAAGTATTGCTGTAAAGATTTAATGTGGAGACTACGATCAACGATCAACTAGATGCATGTACGAGTATGTGTGCATAAAAATATGATATCAGTGTAATCTAAATATCTATGATATGATACAAAATCGGTTGTATTTTAGTAAATTAAGGAGCAAATGCGTAAAATCAGTAACTTATGCAAAGTGTGTGTGCTGATCATATTTTAATTATATTATTATGTACCATGTGCATTATTATTATTATTTATTATCAACTTAATAATATATAAAACATGATAACCAAAAGAAATATTAATTGAGATGCAATATTATTGTAGATTGTAGGTACTGGACTTACCCTTGTTGTAAAGTTGTCATTATCATTATAATATCGTATTGTTCATCATTATTGTGTTTTGAGTTTTTGTGTTTTCTTTTTTCATGTATGTATGTAATATGTAAGTAGTAAGTATGTGACAGTATTGTGTTAAAAAAATACTGTCGAGAAAGAGAACAATTATTATTATTGTCATACTTTACTATATATATTTAATATCATCATACAAAAGTACTACACGAAAAGACTATTTATTACCCTTTATATTATGATACAACATATTATATTATGCCATTATATTGCTAATTCATGGATAAAAAAATACTTAGCCGTTATAGGTATAATATTATTATGGATTATGGAATAAAGTATGGAAAAAGTATGTCCCATTTTTAAGCGAAAATTTAATGTGAACAGGCCCTTATTTACTACATAAATTCAAATGGAAAAAAGTCGTCAAGTATGTATAATCTTCCAATTATTTTTAACTGCTGCTGCTGTTTGATTTATTACCTGCTTGACAACAACATTTTTTAGCATGGAAAAAATATATTTAGAACACGCCATAAAGTTATCATAGTTGTGTGTAGTAGATGGCTAATTTTAGTGTACATACATACATTTATACAGATACAGAGATATATATAGTTTACACGTAAGTTACACAGACTAAATTTGTATTTTATTATAGTCAATATAGTCTATTAGATAGTGTTTTTTACTTTTAGTAGTATGTATTTGTTTTTATTGTACAGACACGAGTAAGTGTAGTGTATATTAAAGCACAACATGTTGTGATGGTGGATCATAGCATTAATTAATTATACATACATAATACACTTGAACAAAAAGAGAACGAATCATAATTATATCATTGCAACTATCATTATTATGAATGACAAAATAATCATAAGGAGAAAAAAATATCCAATAACATAACAAATTAATTAATACCTAAGGCAAAATACTATGTTGTATAAATAAACATACAAAAAATGATAATTGATAGGTTAACCAACACAAGTACCAAATTTGTGCTATGCAACCTTTCAACCTTTCAAGACATAGAGTGTTTACTTATAAATAATTAAATATTAAATAATGCTATTATATCGTAAGCATTTTGTATTACTGTGTACAATTCTTTAGTATATGTATAATAGTTAATTGTTAGACTTTGGAATTTTTGTCAAACGCCAAACGCTTAAACGTTCTCGTCCAGCGTTTCTTTTAATGACAAGATTTCCCTGCAATCCACTGGAGACTGCCACAGTTTCCATAAGATTTTCCGGGTCATTCCAGCTGCTTAGGAGTAAATACAGAGCTCCGCTATCATTTAAGATGGATGGAACAGATTTGAGAAACGGAATAATAAATTCATTCCCATCTGGTCCACCATCCCAAGATTTTTCCAAGAGTTTCCAGCTCTTGGGATCAACAACTTGGCAATGTTCTTGCTCTTTTTCTTGAACAGAAACAGGGACATATGGAGGATTACACACAATGACATCAAAAATGGGACAACGAAATGATTGTAGAGATGACGTTCCATCCAGAAGTATGGGTTCAACTTTATTTCCAACGTTATTTACCTCGCTAGTTGCTTTAGTGAGGAGACAGGCGCTAGGATTAACATCTAACGCTAAGACACAAGGTACAATCTGTTGAGAGTTAAGAGTAAAATTTGCCAAGGCTGTAGTAGCGATGCCTGAACCACAACCTACTTCTAGGCAAATTAGTTCTGGAGTATCCAATGTCCCGTCCTTAGATAATGGTCGGGTTGGAAGCCACGTGGGTAAGTCTTGTTCAAGGGCATCCAGTAAGAGGAAGGAATCCTCCGCTGGCTCGTAGACATTTAAATTGTATGGTGTATTTGAAGGAATGATTGGTGTATCCATCATTACTCGAGTTTCATTAAACTATTCACGCACACGTGGAAAAGAAGTAGACGAAGAAGAAGGAAAGAGGCTTGCTATCGAGAGTATAAAAGTGTACAAGTTTACATTTATAGCTACTGGACATTTAACTTATTAACACAACACAATAATAGTTTAATTATAATTGTTTATAGCGGAATGAAAAAAAAACACACACACAAACACTAAAGAAATAAACAATAATAATGCTTATTAATCCGAGTCTCTACTACTCTCATCTAATTTTTGTCCGCCTTCATCTTTCTCATCATTCTCTTCTTCTTTTTCCTGAACAGTTGTTGACGATGATGTTGTCGGATTTTGATTACTATCCTCTAGTGATTGTTGACTAGTTGAGGCTGACTGTGGTGAAGATGTTGATTTAACGGGCGATGGTTCTAATAGAGGTTTTCGACGTGATGCTTCTTTAACGGCTTGTTCATGAACCCTATTTAATCTTTCCTGTTAAATATGAAATAAAACACACAAATAATATTAATAACATTACTAATGCACAGTTTATTTGTATTCATGATAAAATTTTTTTACCCACGTTATAAACAATATTATGAACATGAAATTTTAATTGCCAAAAATATTTAAAATATTATACCTGAGCAGAATGAAGAACAGACGATATTACATTAATTTTTCCCTTAATTGTTCCTAATCGATTTACATAACCATCCAAGTCGATTGGGCAAAGTTGTTCCGCGGATATCAATTTCAATTGGTCAGTCAAAAGCGCAATTTGTTCAGAGAGTTCTTCTTGGCTCCGTCTTAAATGGAATGAATAATTAAAAAAAGACATTCATATTAATGTGTACATACATATTAAAACAAACGTGTCATAATTAATGCATAATATAGCATGTATTTCGTATTTATATTTAATGTTGACTCACTTTGTAGAAAGAACTCCTTCATCTAAGGTTTTGAGAGTTGGGGAAAGGAGGGAGACAATACCATCAGCTAACTGTACAAAATATGTTACAAAATCACAGCAAATTAGATTTCTAGATTCATAATTTGAAATATATTATATAAGAATCATGACGAATACTTAAGTCACACGTCACACCACACCAAACAATCCTAATATTATTATTATGTAATTATCCATATTAAATACGTAATTAGAAAGAAGAACCTTTTTTAAAAATCAATAATCACCAAATTCCACGTCATATTAACTATTAACATTACGATAATCATCACTTTCAGAGATCTTTGAAAAATTAAAATACATGAAACATGAAACAACTACTTGTACTCACAGCATCTCTTGTTGGATGATTTCCAGTTAAATCTAAGCTATCAGCATCATCAGCTGACACTGATGCCTGACTTGGTGATCCACTTCTTCTCTCGTCTTCGGATACTGAAACTGCAGAGGCTGTGGCCATCTCATACAAAACCAACACAAAATGACCCACAAATAAACTCACTGGAAAGTTGCTTTTTTCAAAAATGAACCATTTAAAATATTAGGTCGACGAGTATGTAGTTATTATTGTCTTCTTTTGGTATTGTTCTTGTTCATTCGTTCATTCAAGTAGCACTCACTTTAATTTAATTACTGTTAATCAATCCAAACTGTCAACATTTACTGACATTTGTGACCATTGTACTTAAGTAAAACATAAACTCACAAAATACACAATACACACACAATCTCCAATACTAACTGTTGATTCTCATGATTCTAAAAAAGAATTTTGTATTGTGCACTATGCGTCATGATCGAGAGACATGAAAATTAAATTACTCCTTCACAACTGGACCCAATTCCTTCCAATTGGACTTTCTCCAGCAGATAGAGCAAGTTATCTTCTTTCCCGCAACCCGCAACAATGAAAATAATCATGTTGTATAATAATGAATAATTACAGCTTCAACAAACCATTTTTCATTCATAAAACTCAAAAGACATAAACACGTGCATTTTCTTATTTTAATTTTAACTAGGATACTACGATACATTAAATACATCAAATCATAAGGATCAGTATTTCTATATGAAATATGAACATGAAAATGTTTATTACTTGTTTACATTATTTACATACTAACATAAAATATAATGCTATATAATATGAAATTATTAAGTGCATTTGTCCGCAAATGCCAATTTTCATGCCCGACATTTTTTTTATTTGTAAGAGCGACTACTTACAAATATTAAGGAAGGGTAATACAAAATACAAATAACAATTATTACTAACTGCATTTAGCTGTTATGATGATTACTATTATGTATGTAGCATTATGTATACATATAAACTATACAAGTGTAGGGTACATTATTAGTAGCTAACTACTTACTAATAAGTAATAAGTATGTAATTACACTATTGTTATTGACTAAAAGTTGATTAAAAATGTAGGATTTAAGTTTCAAGTATATGAGGTGCAGAATACAGTAGAACATGGAACACACACGCATATTATACTTACTTCTAGTACACGTTTTAATTATACCACGAGTTTCAGTATGTAAAAACAATAAACGAGTTTTATTTTAAACCCGTGGCATTGTTAATTGTTTTGATTTTCAATGCAGCACTCGAAACTTTAATATTGTCTCCCGTTGCAATTTTCCCCATAATATAATAAAATAAAATACTGCTTGTGCCTATTCCTATAATATATTATTCTGTATAGTAGAAGACTTAAGAGTGTATTATTTACTACCACAATATTTTATTTGAATTTCATAAAAACATCAAAACTTCATTGAAAAAGAGCAACGCAAAACATTGTCCGAAAACTCGTTAAGCAATCTGTCAAAAGGTCGATAAGGAAAAGTGGTGGACTGGAGATCATTAAGTCTATTGATAAAACAAAAGAAAAGACACACTGCAGCTAATAAGCTGGAATTGCATTTGTAGTTTATACGCAGTGTATTAGTGGCAGCAAGCATGATGCAAATAAAGCCGTGAAGGACATCCATTCTTATTTTACAATACATAACCAATTTATTTTTTAATTTCACTTTTATTTTATTGTGTTTCATCACCTCGCTGGAAGATTTTAGAATTTAGACAGTCTGCTTTAAAATTTTACTATTATTATTAAGTACTGGCAGTGAGTGTAAATCGGTGTACAAGTATAATACAAATGGAAGAAACAAAACTATGTCCAAAAGTTGACTCTCCAGTAGCTGCTTTACCAACACAAGATAACAAAGCCTATACAGAATCAAAAGCTGGATCTGGAACTGGACAACCGCTGGAAATGGAGTCTGGAGTTACTGTGATAGAGGACGGGTCAACACAGCCAAGTGTCAAGATGAAAACAGAGGATATTCTAGACAGATTGGGAGGCTTTTCCTACTTTCAATTTTTTGCCACTCTAGTTTTAATTTCACCCGAAATTTCCTCGGCCATGATCAGCCTCTCACCCGTCCTCACCATGTCATCTCACGTCGAGTACTACTGCCGACATCCAAACAGCAACAGCACCAAAAACAGTGATAGTGGGACAGTCCAGGAGAATCCCTCCTATTTTCAATCATTAATCGGAGGAGCAACCTGGAGACAACAGAGTAGTAGTAGTAGTAATAGTAGTGGCAACGACAAAACCTCCTTTGATGTGACGCACTTGTGTGATGTCAACAATCAGTTTGATGGCCTCAACCATAGTGACTGTCCCGATGGAACCATGTTGCCCAGTTTCCCATACACTTCCATAGTTCAAGAGGTCATCCCTCATTCAAAATTTTTTGTTTTCTTGTACAGTCCACTTCTTTATTTTACAATCTTTTGATTTTTTTTTCTTTATTTTTCCTTCTGTTGTAGTTTGAGTTATTGTGTAAAAGGGACTGGATTCCAGACTCTCTCACCAGCCTACAAATGTTGGGCAGCATGTTGGGTGCTTTTGTTTCTGGAGTCCTCTCCGACAGGTTTGACATTTTTACTTGGTTGATTAAAAACTAATATACAAAAGGGCAAAGTAAATAAATAATAATGCATTAATTTAATTTTTATCCTACACTATAGATTTGGAAGACGTCCGATATTTTTCATCCTAATTTTCCTCATGAGTCTGTTCAACTTCCTGGGTGGTCTGGCCACGGATCTGTATACATTTGTAGCTGTCCGATTCATCGCCGGCTTTGCCGTGGGTGGTTGTTTTGTGGTTTACATCAACTATTTGATGGAATTCCTGACTCCACAGTACCGGGCGGTTTGCGGTTGTGTCAGTCTGTGGGGAGTGGGTGAAATGTTTTTGGCTCTCCTCGGCTATTGCGTTGGTGGCTGGAGAACGCTGTCTTGGGTCACTTCACTCCCACTCTGCCTCATCTTTCTCGCCTACAAGTAAACGCTTTCATTCAAATTGGAAAAAACGACCTTTTCATGCCAACTATTATAAATTTTGTATTTTATGCACATATTAGAGCCTGAAAAAAGTTGATAAAGTTTTGTATTTTGTGCAGAAAACTTCCAGAGTCACCTCGCTGGCTCCTGTGCCAAAGACGGACGGCGGAGGCAAAGAAAGTGTTTGATCAAATAGCCCGTTGGAATGGCCGTCCAGCCTTGGAGGAGTGGGAAGTGTACAAATTACAGGAGACGATTCTCCTGGAAAAGTCCCAGAACAACAGTGACTTGATTGGAAAAGGGCTTGCGGCGAGTCAAACTCAAACTCAAACTCAAACAACAATCCCAACTCCAGTTCAAGAGGGGTTGTTAGTGAAAGTGAAGCAGTTTTTGAAGCGTGAGAGTACCTACTGGCGTCCGCTGTTGATATTTTCCTTTCTGTGGTTCTCCTCTAGTTTAGTCTACTATGGAATCAGCTTCAACATGAAGAACTTGGAGGGGGATCTTCACCTCAAAATCTTCTTTATGGGACTCGCTGACTTGTTTGGCATGCTACTCTCATTCTTCGTGTCTCTCAGGTCCCAACAAGATTAACAATAATATACAA
Organism: Sminthurinus bimaculatus; assembly: GCA_034698285.1. Lineage (NCBI taxonomy): Eukaryota > Metazoa > Arthropoda > Collembola > Symphypleona > Katiannidae > Sminthurinus > Sminthurinus bimaculatus. The sequence continues at coordinate 3,268 of JAQIVE010001831.1, read as the reverse complement.
AACAAGGAGATGCAACATATTTCTGTATTTTCCCCATGATATGATAAATATGTATATCGTACATCTTATAGATGCGGTCGAAAGCGAAGTTGCATCGGCTTTCTCTTGTCCACGGCGGCCTTTCTTTTTGCAGTGATCCTCGTTTCAGAGTGGAAGAGTAGCCTCGAATCGACCCTGTATTATCAACTCATGACCTGTCTCTGCCTCTGGGGACGGTTCTTTAACTCTGCCGGTTATGCAATTATGGCTTGTTATACTGCCGAGTCATTTGCTACACCACATCGAGCTTCCTCCATGAGCATTTGCTCATTTATGGGATATGTTGGGGCCATTGCGGCACCTCAAATCGCCTATTTGACCACTAGTGAGTGTATATGCCTAATAAGTATTTAAACAAATGTATTTATAATGTACAATGTGTACAATGTACAAGTATGTATAAATGCAAGGCAGTTGTAATGAGGATGTGAAAATTAGAGGTTACGTAATAGTTAGTAGTATTAAGCTGTATGCAACTTGACATTCACATTCTATTACATACCATATGTGTGTAATATAATATAAATTGAGTTATTTATGTGTTTACGTATGTGTATTGTGTATTGTGTATGTATGTTGAACAGTGAACTCTTCACTTCCCTACTTTGTGTTTGGTGCACTCGCAGCCCTCTCTTCGTGTGCCTCGGTAAAGATTTTAACTATAATATTATGTATGTGTATAATGTATACATTGCCACACTAACTACTCTGTTTGATTTTAATTCCTGCGATCATTTTCAGCTTTTCCTGGACGAAATGAATGGAGAGACCTTGAAGGATTCTTGATCTTGTACACATATGTATATCTACTGCTTGCATGACGAATGCCGAATAATATGAATAGGTTATTTATAATAGAAGAGAGCAATGAATGCAGTGACATGATACGGATGAAATATGAATATGAAAAGCTTATTAGCTTATTAGGATTATATGCTTTTAATTGAAGTGTATCCATGAATGAATGCACACGTGTATGTATTTACAATTATTTTCTGTGCACATTTTATGTATTCTTGTACGCTTGTATTTATCTAGTTATTTAGTTTTATTCAACATTTTACGTTTCTCTTTCATGTTGTGTTGTTTCAAGTATATATAATATTTAGTTAGATAATATATTATGTAAGTACGCATAATTGTATTATAGTCATACATAATCATATTTTTTCTGTACGTATTGTATAATTTGGCTGCGGTTTCTGTTGTTTGGTATAATATTATGTAAGAATAAGTAACGTTGATGGATATAATATGCCATACAAATATACGGTATATTTTTACTTTTACCATTCTTTGACAATTTTTATTGTATATTTTTGAATACATATTCAGTATTTATTAAGATTTTATAGTAATAATAATAAATAATACAATACTTCTTATACATATGTAGATATCTTAGAGTATCGTAGGAACAAATAAATATCATGGAGCTATCTTCATGAAATCCAACTATTAGCAGTCAAATACAGTGTGTATAGTGTATACTCATCGTCAGTAAATATATAATATTATTTATGCTACAACCTCTGAATTCAACACGACAAATTTACTTTCTCTCTAGATCTAGATCTGACAATCTCTCGTGTATCTGGTTAATTTATTCTTTAGATTCTTCCCACATCAACATTATATATATTATAAATACACAACATGTATGCATTTTAAACTTTAATTTTAAATGACGAAGTACCAAGTATACAATATTTTACGAATTTATTATGGATGCGAACTTCCGTTATTTCCTTGCAAGTTTGAATGGACAGTTTTTTTCTTTCGTTTGGCATATTTTAATTTGTGTATTGATTTTGTATTGTAGTTATAATAATTATAATATTTTATGTCATACTTCATACACATGGACAGCAGAGCTCTCTCGGCCTTTTTAAATGTGATCAGTGATTAGTTAAAGTTTAACATCAGAAGTACATATTTGCCATCATAATATTTTCATATCTTTCTGTGCACTGTGTGTGTCAAAAGTAAGTTTAAAACATACTTAAAAGCAAAACTCCTGATGAAACAGTAGTTGTGAAAAAATTAAATAAACAGATATTGTGTACAAACAAAGAACAAAACGTAATAAAGTATTAAATATTTTAAAATCCCACATATTATTATTATGTGCGTACTTATGTGTGTGTAAATAATTTTAATAAAAATCGACGGAAATGAAAACACGCGCAGTCACTCAGCCCCCCTGAGTCTATATGTTTTTGTAAAATCTCATTTTCACTTTCATCTTCTTCTTTGCGAATTTTTTTACTTCTGCTACCTAACTAAGTATATAATTTATACATACTGGCAACTAACAAGTTATAACAATCGATAAAAAATAAAAAATGATACTACTAGATACTAGGTATAATGTATACGGTATACGTACTAATAAATTGGCTGCCTGTTTTTCAGCACCGATTATCAAGCGACATAAATCATTTTTCTCTCTCACATGCACATCTCTATAATATAACAATAAAACAGCCGTGTGGTGTATAATGTATAAGTAAGTATAACAACAACATTGAACATTTAACTACACCTTTTATCTAAATTCCTACATTATAAGTTTTAGGATAAACTCAAATACTATCAACTAATAAACTTCATATTAGCTGTGAAAATGGGACTAAAATAAGTATAATTTTAGGGATTTCTATAATATTATAAGATGCAAGATATTATTACATATTTGTTATCACAAATTATGATCATGATGCTACATGCAGCAGATTAATTAAAATTGATTGATATAACATTCGCCTATACTCTCAATATCAAATAGAGATTCAATTCCGGTTCTGGTGCATACACACTACTATAGCTTTAGGTAACTACACATAAAACAGCTTGTAACGTACAAAAATGAAAAGAAAGAATGAAAGAAATGGATAATATTATATACTTAATAATATTATGAACTATTATGAGCTGTTATATTATATACTATATATAATAATAATTGTATATTATGTACACCACTGAAAATGACTAACATGCCTATATATAAATATAATATAACAATATAATATAGTATTTAGTATTATGTATATGAATAACCTTTATCGTATAACTTGTAACATTATTTAACTGACTTTGTTTTGCTAGCTTTTGTTTTGTTTTGTTTTTTTTTGGTTAGGACCGTCCACAGTCCTATACTTGCGAGTTTTGGACAAATGCTATACGATAATAATAATAATATAATATAATATATTATAACTAAAAT
>JAQIVE010001830.1:0-22678 GCA_034698285.1 Sminthurinus bimaculatus | reverse complement strand
AACAGATATACATAAACATTTACATATGAACACGGTAACAATGAGCAGTCAGTGTCACGAGGAACATTTTGACAACTGCTTATAATATGCTGTATTATGCTGAATTAGCTCGTTTTACATAAAACATAAAACCCATTGTATAGCTGATTTCTTCAGTGCTGTTCAAATTGAATACATATTTTCAATGCATGGCGAATTTTTCGAGGCGTATATATAATGTAGTACGATTGAAATATAGAGGATTACATAGTGTGTGTATATTATGTCTTACGATAGTGTACATAAAGGCCCGTTGCAAATATAATCGAATTGTGACCACTGACATAGTATATTGTATTGAATATTGAGTGTCGGGACGTTTATCTATCGATTGGCTAGTTGCAATCTTCGAATTTCTCACTAGAATTGGGCCATGCATACCTATAAGTATGACAGTTTTGCAAAAATGTGAATAACCTAGAATTTTCGTGGCAGTAGGTATATGTATGAAGAATATGTATGTTTAGTTTTCCACAGTTTTGTACTTGATTTTATTGTATGTACAATGTACATAATGCTACACGTGCTATACATAGATACGTTTTATGTAGCAGACAGTATTCACTTTTTCTATCAAATATCTCGTTTGATGTTTTGTGGATTGTGGACACAGAAAATATACATCGAATATATGCCTATGTTTCTAGAACATGTATTTATGTATGCCTCAACCTATAGCTACATATGTAAATTTATGCATAGGTACGCTTACACACGTATCGATAATAACTGGTAGCAAAGAAATTTCGTACGACGGACGAGCCTATAGATATATAGTATCGTCGTCGTCGTTCAAGTTTTGTTGTTTCTGCCTTGCTCTTGAGGAGTATAACACCAATGAATGTATGAATTATACTGTCGTTTGATGATGGTTCGGAGTTCTCAGTATGCATACTGTATATACAGTCAGTGTGTGCATATCTATGTATTCATGACTCGTGGTTAAGAATTTAATAAGCTCAAGGCTTATGTGTACTTTCTGTGTGTACATATATGAACTGATTCTGAAGTACCTATAATACGCAAGTGTAGTCTATTTTTTCGCCAGTTCAGACTATACGTGTACGTATTTCGTAACTTTAGAAAATGTGCCGTTTCAGTTGTCATATATACACACCAATTTTTTTAAGTTATATTAGTCCAAGTATTAACTAACAGTGAATAATTTTAGTAATGTCATATTATAGTTATTATATGGTAGAACAAATTCCTCATATTGCAACGGTAGTCAATACTTACGATAAGTTTATAGACAGATTAGTGTAGGTATACAATTTTGTTTCTTAATTTAAAATCATATAGGGAAAACTCTATGGATCACGTTTATTTGTTGACACAATCTAACTTCATCGCAGTGGTGTGTACATTATTCTAGCTTCCTTTATTGTGATACCTCCCCTATCTGCATTTTCTTTGGAGAATATAAGTTATCCTTGTACATAACTGTAGTTGTAAGTGTATATATAATGTAGTTATATACTTCTATTGTCAGGAAGTAGGGGGACAATATTCTTGTGATGAGTTGTAGTATATGTTAATATTGTACATATACATATAGAGTGAGTGATATCTGCCGAGTTCTCGCACGTTACGTTGTGTGTGGAATTTATTGCCATACTTATATCCGACCTATTGTTAGTAATCGTCGTGTGTATTCTGAGCATTTTAGTGTTAATATTATTGGTCATGTAGTGTCGTACTCAATGTTGATTTTGAATCACTTTTAACACTAATATATTACTGCTGTATCTAATAGTCCGATCGTCAGTTTTAGTTTTTTCCCTTGTAAATTTGCTTGAGGGATCAAAATCAAAACTGCGTGAAGTTGAGTTCTTTTGTGTAATAATATTGTACAGATGTGGCAGTGATTAAGCCATTTTTACACACTACTACATACGAATTATAATAAATCTGTGATTTCAAGGTGGCTGCGTTAAGTTCAATCAACTGCTACGAATCTACAAAGTAGGATATACAATAATATACATGTTTCTTTCTAGACATGTTACCTCAAGTGCTCAAGCTTCATTGCTTTGTTATCGGGATGTGATGTTTTGTGTGTATAATTAAACATGCTTTATCACCCAAGTGAATATAGTGTTCATTAAGAAGGAATTGGCTGTGATAATCTCCGTGATCGAACTGATAAAAATTCCTGTGATTGTGTATTGCACATATGAACATTTTCTACTTTCTATTAACTTTCTCTATATAGTATGTTTTCTCCACAGTGTTTGTTTACTGTAGTGCTGTTTTTGTTTCTGCATCACTGAATTGAAATAATAGGATACCCACGATTTGGGACCAGTCCTTATCATTTTTCTGTTCCCTTTGTTTGTTACCTGATATATAAACATGGTGATTTAAAAATGTTTTTTTTATTTTAATGATAAACCATGCTAACACTAATTATTGGGCATTAGGTATGTATGTGGTAGTTTTTATAATTTTCAGAGGTGTTATGAATTTGAGTTTGCTCACGTGACTAATTTTCGTTTTTTTTCGTATTCAATGAAACCATGATTGTGTGACAGCAATAAAGGTACACACTTTGTCGAAGTTAGCTCAGGCATAAAAGTAAAAGTTTGTTTTCGGCAAAGGTTAAAGAATTTAACATTTTCATAAGTATTACGTTGCACGGATTTCGTTTCTCTGACAATTTACATTAATTTTGCAAGACAGTTGTCATGACTCACTCATGAGTCATAAGTCATAAGACATCTGTCAAATTTTTGACCTTTCCATTTTATGGGAAAATAATGTCTGCCTCGAATATTTAATTGGAAATAGGGATATATATATCATGTATATATTGCATCTAGACGTGGCAAACAGCAGAACTGTGAATACTTTCCCTCGACGGAAAATTCATGTAGCCAGATATAAATAATAATAAATAAAAGTACAAACTTAATGTCCTGTGCTGGTAGTGAAATAGCATAGGCTCTTTTAGTTGCAGTTTGCGGTGAAGTGCGTTGCTTTGTGTTTTTTACCTCAGCAGTTCAGTTGTCACATGTACATACATAATTGTCACCGTTTATTGAGACCTTCTATTCTCTCTTGTAATTTTGAACGGCCTGGATTGTAGAAATTTATTATTACATATAATAATAATGAGCTCGAGAGAAGATGAAGGAAGTAGATGGAGGAAAACATTTATAGGAGAAAGATAAAAACAACGCACGTGTACACGTGAAAGGATTTTATACTCCGCTTCTCATTTTAGTTTTGTATCACTGAGTTTTTATGAACTTTGGCAGCTTTTAATAATCAGCTGTATAAGACTGCTCACATAATCGACAAAAAGCATATACATACATAGGCAAACTGTACACTGATGTTACATTCATCAGCATTATGATGCTGTCTGTAAGCATAGTCGTACTCGAAATGGTTGAAGAGCAAACTCTTTTCATAACACTTTTGAATACATTCTAGCCCCTTTTAAAGTTTTTTTTATTATTTATTGTAAATAAATTACTAACCACCTTTTGTGTACAAAGCTATCGTACATAAATACATGCATCTACCATAAAACAACTTACGAAAATCATGACTACCAAAATTTCTTCCATATTCAGCATCATGAGTTAAGTTTCAATCAAGCTATAACATGATGATTGTTGGCCGACGAAAAAAAAATAATAAGGACGGTGGTAGAGTAAAATAAAGCCAATACTATATCCTTTGCAAATAATATAGCCAAATATTTTTCTACAACCATCTGATTCTACCCGATTTCTGCATAAATTCATCAAACTATGGTTGAAGATTGTATGTCAATAATATTTTGGGCAAACTCATCTCGAAAATGTAATACATTCAGATATCGGGACAGTCTCGGTGTAATTTTCCGAAAGAAATGGGGACTGGGAAAAGTGTGAATTTAATATACTTACTTACATAAAATATAACATTATGCACAGCACACTAAAAAATAACAAATTACTAATCGTGCACATGGCAATTTCACATTTTATACTTAATTATTTACGCTTGTTATATATCGAAAGTGTAACTACGATATACAATTACCTATTTTATATATTTTTTAAACAAATTTCAGGTGTGTGCCAGTGAAATCGGTGGAGATTCTTTAAGTCTACCTTTAGGGGCTGTGGTAAACGTGGGGGAATCTATTTCCGATGGTCTTCTAACAGTATCTGATAATAATGCTGGAATTAGTGGTCCGACGACTGATTTAAGCGACTCAAGTGATTCCGAAGGGGACGCTGATCATGAACCAAGACATGAGCATATTTTGATAGATGACTCCTCTACCTTGGAAGAAGTTCCTATCTGTCCTGTCTCGCATCAAACAGGACGAGAAGTTGTCAATTCTATCATTCCTACGGATGTCGATTCATTATTTACTATGTTATTTACAAATTCCAAATTCTTTTTGGATCTGCACACGGCACGAAAAACATTTGGTAAGTTACAAAATCTCTTACTAACAAATTGTATGAGGGTAAGTGTGTAATGTGGAGTGTGCTCTTATATGTATTACCACCTTTTGAACGCCTTTTGATTTTTGTTTGTCGTTAACGTGCTGCTCCAATTACATAATATACATAAGTACAGTGATAGTGATAGTCAATAGATGATTTTTATGTTCTCTTTATTCCTGTAGATATTGTTCAATCGCCGTGGCAGCAAAGTCCAGACGGATCTCAAAAAATTCGACAAGTATCCTTTACCGTTACGCTCAATCACGTTATGGGACCGAAGCATTCCCAAGTCACTGAATCGCAGGTAAACCTAATTTTATAAGAATATGTACTTCTACTTACTATTTATTATATTGTACTGTACGCTGGGGTCCTGACCAACAGTATAAAGTGGAGATCAGCAGGTCCATTATGCAGCCCCTTGCTACCTATTATGTACACATTAGGATGAATTGCAACTCAGTGTGCCCAAATGTGTACAAATATAAAGTAGTTCTACAGAACTGAGAAGGCTGGACTGTTAATATTTTCAATTTTACTTTTGTATTATAATTTATCGGCTGCTCGTATCGATGCAGCTAAAAAATTCCTAAAAAGCACATAGTAAAGATGGCTCTAGCATTCTGGCCGAAACAGCTCTGGATTTTAAATTAAAACTATGTTTAAAGTTGGAACCTCAAAACGAGGCATACAATTTAATTAAAATTACTTTGTAACTTAACAATTTGATTATTGATTTTTCGACCACTTGATACATACATTTATAAATAAATCGAATTGTTCACCAGTAAGCCCTTAGTGCTCACTGGTTCAAGATTAATAAAATAAACTAGATATATACACTTATTTATGTACTACCTACGTATAATAAATAAATGAATCAACCATGTCCATGTGTTGTGAGTAGATTTTAAGGACCGGTTACATATATGTAAATGCACTCAAAACGCTATAGTTTTGATTATATGTGTATATTTTGATTTGAATCTCAAATAAAAGTTACTTTTATTTCTTTCCCTTACATAGGTGATGTTGCCAGTTAGGTGAGCATGCTTTTTTGCATCTTAATATTTTTTCAATATACTTATACTGTTTACAATGAATATTGTACACTATAATATGTATATATTATATATGTAACTGCAAACAAGTATAACCATTTTATTATTTTGATTTTTCGTACAGTAAACCTGGAAGAATGTATGCTATAGATGTAGAGTCCGTCAATGCGGGTATTCCATATGCCGACAGTTTTTACGTCACTGCTCATTTTTGTTTATCTCGTATATCACCGAATGAAACTAAGCTGTGCATTGTCAATCAAATCAAATATAAAAAGTCTGTCTGGAAGTATACTAAAGGTAAGTTTGTACATATCGACTATCGTTTTTTTACACGTATATACTAAGTATAGAAGTACATAATGTACATAGTGTGTAATATGCAGTAGCTATTCTTGCTTACTGCAAAAATTCAGAGATATTTCATTGAGTGTTTGAAGATTGAAGGAGTTACTTTTAAAGAAGTTATAATAATACCAGTGTTACTCACATTGAATTTTAATAAACCCGTTTGTGAAACAACAATAAACATACACTGTAAACTCGGCACAGAATATTTTACCTCACCGTGTTTGGACTTTAATTTCCCTTAAAAGTATCAAAAAGTCGGTAAAATAATCGATTTGTTTGTTACATTCAAAGGATTTAAGGATTTCTGTTAGTCAGCCGTCTAAATAGGTACTATATACTATTATTACACAAAAAGTTCAGAAGTGATTAATGCCAGCTACCAACTATACGATGTAAAAAACATGTAGTGCAAACATTTTGATTGATGTTTATATAATGACTAATCACAGAGGTGAAAGTGAGTGAAAGTAAAAGAAACAATGCAAAATGAGACAAAATTGCCATTGTCATCATTGCCACTGCTATTCTCCAGGACAGGTTTTTCGTGATATTGGATTTATAGGGCTAATCATCTGTGGTTCTTATTTTCCTGCCGAAACTCCCGTTATAGGTTTCGTAAAATTATGATTCTAGATAGCATTTGTTTTTTTTCGTTTTCGTTTAGTATTAGATTTTCAACAAACACCTTATAATTTTAATACAAGCCATAAAAAATGTTGTCATTATAGACTAGTAACAAGAATTTTAGAAGGGTTAATTTCTAATTCATCCTAATTTCAACTATATTTGATATTATATTATTAACTCTATTTACTTTATTTTGTCTTGTTGTTCCAGGTTTTATAGAGAAAAACACTTGGGCTGGTCTCGAAGAGTTTTATACTTATTTGGAACGTGCTCTCAAAGAAGAATGTGGGAAAATTAATTCTAGTAGAGAATCTCCGTCTGTTTCGCCAAGAGTTCCGGGTGTTGGTCTTAATGTGAGAAGACGGCACCCAAAAAAGAAAGCTCCAGATGTTCCAGTGGGAGTTGCTCCAACCTTGCCACCCAGTGCAATACGGGACATAATACGAAATGGTAATGTAATTATTATTATTATTATTAGATGAGCTTATTATTGTAATGTGATGCAGTACTTTTAAAGAAGCATTATATGCTAAATATGCATATTGTGCACAATGATAATGTTTGATAATTTATATCTTGGTTATTTGTATGAAATTTTCTTTGCAGGGAGCATTCCAAATGCTAGCATGCCAATCTCGCAGCTACAACTATTAGATAGTGGTTCTACTTCGTCTGGTTCTCAAACACAGAACGCTGAAAGTTCCTTCGTTTTGAAGATCATTTTGGGTGTCCTGGCCTGTCTACTGCTACTCAATGCATTCCTTTATGTAAAATTGGCTCGATTCGAAACAGCTTCTAAATCTCATTTACTATTTCCATCTCAGCCCATCGCTTTTCCTAAGTAAGTACACATCCTATATAATACATACTTGAAGTTATATATTTCAAGAAAATTGCAGTAAAAATATGAGCTAAAGTAACACGGCTATTTGTTTCTTTTCCCTGTATACAGAAATGTGCCACGAAACCACCAAGAATGGATTTCTTTACTACAACAACAAGAGGATCTACATCGACTCGAGTTGCAAAAATGGCATGAAATACTCATTTCTGCTTTAAAAATACTTCATCAAGTAAGATTGAACTGACATCAGAATGAATCAGACTTTTGAAATGTACGTATATACTCAAAATATCTCCTTTAGCAAGTGAATAACTGTGAATTGTATTTTTTTCTAATTTCTTTTTTAAGGCTGAAGAAGATTTAGAATCATTAAAATTTCACATTACTGCCTATAGTAATGGAAAATTTTCAATTAGTGCACTACAAGAAGCCGTGGAAAAACTTCAAAGCAACAATGCTTACAGTATAGCCAAAGAATCCATTGAAAATCTGAAAGAGGAAAGAAAAAAAGGAGATGGAAGAGAAGACTTTATCGATGCACAAGGTGGGCACAGACTCGAAGAAAACGAACATCTAGAAAGTACAAAAGATTCACATTCTGGACATTATACACGTCATACTACTAATAATAATAACGATGCCAATGATAATAGCAAAGAAACTTCTGCAGGATCAGACAAAGAAGATTTAGCACGGACCAGTAAAAGTTATATTAACGATTTATAAGATTTTAAAAATAAACAAGAACAATATTATACGTTTTAGCTTTAATCATATTGTGTAACTATCAATGTAAAACATTATGTTATAGAATATATATATAAAACAGAAATTGAGGAATAGCGAAAGAGAAAGTCATAGAAAATAGAAAAAACAAATAAAATAAAACTAACGTGGGCCTTAGAATTTAATATATTCGTATTATAATTACATGATGTAATGTATAATTAATCCGCAAAAAAAAGTAATTAAAGTACTTATATCAACGTATTTCCTATTTCGATTTTCGTGTACACACATAAGAAATAAGAAACAGTTTAACTAGAACTATAATGTATCAAAGCAGCATTCGAAAGAAAACAAGTTTTTCATTTAAAACAATAATGTAGAAAAAGTAACTCACGAAGTGGTTACAGTTTATTACCTATCCTAATGTTATAATATTATGTATTATTATCTTATTCCTGTGGCAAGAACTTCTTGTCAGTACCATTATCATTCTGTTGGCAAAACTCGCGTTTACGCATGCAACTATTTCTTCCTTTTTTTATTTTCCTATAATCATGATTATGTTGTATTATGTATTATGTTGTATGTACTATGTCATTTTTGGTTAAACAGTTCTGATTAAAAATTCTTGCTATCTATGTATTCATTCATATTGATCAACTGTGACAAAATAAAGTAAAATAACTTACGTATAAACTCCATAATATAAAGCATAATATTGCTTTAAACTGAATGTACATGACATTGTACACAAATTGAAAAAGTAGAATGAATGTTATATAGTCAGAAAGTTGAGATGAGATACATTTTGGTTGTAATAGTAAAAACAACATATATCGCTATTATTATATCTATCAAGATGAATATTTTTTGTATATTAGGTTGAATTATTATACTATTATTGTGATTGTATATTATTATATTTTATATTGTACTTCGAAAATTTTAAAGGCTCTTGTATGTGCGATCCCTCAGAGAGGGTGGAAAAAAAGTCATTTGTTGTTATATCTGTTATATCGGACATGAAGAATAATCAATAAATAACTTTTTTATATAGTTATATCTAAAATTTTAAATTTTAACTTTTCAAGATGGTGCTAATTAAGTCCTTTCCTTACAAAACAGAAGCAAAACTTTTAGCAAAGTTTTGTCCCTTTCTGTTCACGTGATTTTAGAGACTTTAGTGATGAAAAACTTACTGATTGTAGGTATTAGGTACATTATTGTAAACCATAATATGTTAGATATAATGTTATTATATTTATAAATTTAAGTCAAAGAAAGTCAGCTTTAACAGTAATACTATACGGATTGCTACTGTTCTTATTTTAAAAGTCTTATGTATGATGTACACCATTGGTTTAGAGAGTTGAACGATACTAATAAGAAGGAGTCAATTTTATTTCCGCTGTATAAATAATGTACTACTGCAAAAAAATATGAATAAAATTACAACTACCGTCGTTCGTTAACATTTCATTATCACTCATGAGTTGAGAGGGTAGTTCACCTTAATATTCAGTCCAATAATTGTTATTGCTAACGATTTCTATGTAACAAAATGATATGCCAAAGAGTATTTTTCTCGTACATGACATACATGTAATATGCATGTATACGACAAAAAATGGTAACTACGGAGATTTGAATATTCACAAATGTAAAATGTTACATTTTACATTATTTGTGAATATTCAAATCTCCATAGTTACTGCAGAATCTCAACACATATATTTTTGCATACAAAATCCGTTGTATCTAAGGAAATTAAAGATAGGATGATTATGAAAATGATGAATGCTAGTACTGCTTTACTTTACTCACTATCATTATCATAGACCTTAAAACCTAAGATCCTTATGAGCATAGGAAACATATACTGGTTCATACACTGTTGAAGTTACATGGGGTGTCTGACAATAAAACGAGCGTTTTATAATTTTCAGATTTTAGGATAAATTATTGGCACTAATGAATGAAAACAACAACTACGACTTTATTTACGAAAGTAAATTCGTAAATTGATCATGAGAATCTCAAAGATTTTTTAGTACTAACTACTAACATTCAGTTTGCAATAAACGCTATAGAACCGATTTAAGGGCGATTGCCGAGGTTTCGTTTATTATTATTACTGTTATTATCATGATTTAAAAATATGACCACGTGTTCATGATATACATTATATAATAATGTTACATCAATCATTACAACTACATAATACATTGTATGAATGTAGACAATAACAGGTGTTTAACCTCGAGATTCTCGAGATTTAAAATTGAAATGTTTATACTGATGATGTAACAATTTCAAACAACTAATCTATTTTTCGTATTCATAAAAAATTTAGTAAATTCAATTTAAACCAATTAAATGGCTTATCAAATATCAATTATCAACGCACCTACAACAACAGCTTCAGTTATCATTACATAAATTTAGAGCTCAACGCACTGCTCATCACAACATAATAAATTCTTTATATTATACATTACACATCATGTTATTCTTGGAATCCATACAGGCTAATAACTTGGAAACACTGTTCCTATTAAAATATGACGTTCACTGTTCACGTATGTATGTCACATACACATTATTACGCGTTTATTACTGTACTGTTTATAGAATTACCAGTTCATAACACAGTGCGTTTACCACGTATGTACAGTTATATGTATTATGTTAAGCTGGATCGGAAAGGATATAAATTGTCCACAAATTCAATCCGAAATTGGTTGGTGTACTGACAAATTTTGAATACCTGGCTAAAACCTCGACTAACTGCACCGAGGTCAAAAGCACAAAGCATAAAAACCACCCTTGTACATATAGAAGTTTTAAAACTTCTTAATGTAACAACTTAATGTAATATTATTAATAATTTACTTCCAAATTATCGGTAAAAACTATTTCACATACGATATATACTTTTAATCCTCCCAAAATGACGGGTGTTAGAACATTGTAATTGGTGGTTAAAATTAGCAGAGTGAAAGTCTCTGTTGTAGACAATAGCGCGATATTATATCTCTCTTCCGATCCAAACTTTTTGTCAAATTTTACATGTTGTATTCATTCATACGCTCCGTTTTCTCTTACGATTGAAACTGGATTTTTTTTTCTATCATCATGATGCTGATTCGACCGATAGTACAAGACCTTTATTTAAACATCCGAAAACACAATAAATCGAAAGGTGATACCTTGAAAATAAAAGCAGCATTATGAGATCAATACTTTTTGTGCTACTTTTATAAACCTCGATCCATGAACAATATTTATATCACGATTTGGTACTATAGACCGAATCAGCGTCAAGCTACTACAAACGTGAAAATTGACTTTTAATACTTATATAAAACGCTGTATGTACAAAGACATATACGAATAATATAATATTATTATAATAATAACAGCGATGATAATGAAGAAGAATACTCTAATTAGCAGTTTTGTGTTTGCTTGTATTTTTGTCACAACAGCATACAGCAAAAAATATTATGAAACCATGACTACAATGTATAAATAATTAATCGGGACCCACAAATAACGACGTATATCCACTACCTGGGCTACGTTTTTATTCGTGAGTCGCGTTCAATTACATTAAGATTTTTAACAATAAATGCTTTTTGTATTGGACAGGGTGCACAATCAACAATAATAATAGTTATTAGTAATAAATAGTAACAAATTACAATCGAATAGGTTATCATGATTTTAAACTTTTAAATACCTAGAAGACGGGTGTCATTGCCCATTTTTATAATTCACCTTAGAGTCACTATCGGAGTCATTGATTCCAGCTAGGCGTTTTTCAATGTTTTTCAATACATACGTATGTTTCGCAACTTCTAAAGCTTCCCATTCAGCTTTAAATGCTGCTTTAGGATCCTGTGGCATTCTGTAAATAAACAAATAATAGGCATACCCACATCAAACTTTCGAACATAGTAAGAAGTAACAAGTAACGTAAAACATATTTTTTTTATCGTTTCATTATTTTTGTAACATTATTATGTCAGCCAAACTTTAAATAATGGTATAAATAAATATCTAAACTAAATTTTTGTAGAGAAAGTTGTTATCATTCAGTTTAAAACAGAAAACTTTTTTAAAAAAATCAAAAATACAAAAGGCTGGTAAATAATTTCTTGGTCATCTTGACATTGAAGACAAACCGTCGTTGGCTCATGAGTTTAAGTATTATCATGCATATTCCCATATTTATCCTCGTTTTAATTGGGGACGAAGCTCGATGATTTGAAAAAAAAAATTGGTTTTTTTATCTGGCCAATACAAAATGTCATTCGTTTTGCCTACTACATTAGCCACTTTTCACACTACAGAAAAATTCTAGAGTGAGAAGAAACTACATATTATCTATTATATATGCTATGCTGCTAAATGTTTCATGTTTTGTGTAAAGGTGTTTAAACAACTTCCTCCTCGATTGAATTTGAATAAAGATGGACAATAGATTTGATTAGAATTTATACTTACGCAGCAGCAGCACCAGACATTTGCTCTTGCATGACACGAGATTGGTCTGCAGCATTATTTTCTCCTAAAACTAAAGTGTAAATACTTCGAAGTCCAAAGACGTTTAGGAAATACCATGAAGCTGATGAGACCCAGGATGCGTCAAGTGTTTGTAACTCAACGCCTCTTTGTAGCATGGGTTTGAAACGAAGAGTCAATGGAAACGGCACTATGAAAGAGTGAGAGACAGAGAGTAAAAGTTAGCATCATTTTTTTGTAAAATTATTGATTAAAAAAAACCATTGTCATTTTTTACTTATCGTTAGCATCAAGGTTATAGTAAATGTATGTAGTACATAGTAGTAGTGATAGCATTCTTTTTGTGTACCTTTTGTTGTGACAAAACCCGAGAATGTCCAATTGATCCATCCTCCAATTAGAATCATTGGTAATACATTGGTGATGTTACCCTTTAACATTTCGGTCATCATATTTGGATCAGACATTGGATTCTGAGGAGCAGCTTGTCTCTTTTGCGTTTTAAAGTAACCACTATCCTCGTCGTTGAAAAAAGCTCTCCTCATCATGAATGATTGTTCTGGCAGGAATTTTCCTAATTGTTTCAAATAATAAAACGCAAATGGTGAATGATAAATTTAACATTTCATACTGACATTGTTCAAAATAGCTATTACTAATTATTCTGTTACAACAAGTTTACCATTTTCTCTGAGAACACGAGCCCGAATCATGGCCTGTGAGTCTTGTACTTGGAGTAGATCTACTTTTTTCTGACTTGACAATAGCATGGCCACATAGTGACGAACAATACCTAAAAAAATAATTAAAAATCATGGAAATACAGTTTAAAATGGAGATACTTAAATAACATAATGATGCATTAATTTTTTTATTAATTTTTAAGTTCTATCAATCATAGTATATTTTATTAATGCGATAAAACGATTTATTTAAATATACAAAAGATTCACTTACCCACTAGAAATGTTATAATAATAATGGGGACAAACACCCATAACCTAATATCAGGATCTAACAACAAATCATCTGCCATTCTTAATTATTGTAGTTTTTCCTATGCACCTAGTCCTATTCTACTTTTATCACAGAGACAAAAAAAATTATTACTTATTCTAGCACTCCAATCTAATAAAATCGAATATGTACGTTACGTACTTATGTATCTGTTATGTATGGTTTTTTGTGGTATAGTGTATACTGGTTTACTTGAATAGATATTATTTACAAACACTTCATTTTATCAACTGTATTCTGTATTAATAGGTTTTGCAATCCAGTAGTTTCTTCAGTGTCTGTACATGAACGTATATTTATTATGTCCGCAATGGATTTTTATGAAAAATACTAATTAAAATGTATTTAAAAGTAAATGAGAATAATTAAAAAAAATGTTTTTTTTATCCGCAAGAAATATTTCTTGCGCAGCTTTGGGCTCTATAGTATATAATATTATTTGCTATCAGCTATCACACATCACACATCAGCCCAATATTACACTTCTCATGTCGATGGAAAATTTTCATATGATTGAAATTTGCGCGTCTTTGATCCACGCGCAGTCTCTGTAATTCTTATGACTCGACTTTAGAAGAATTCTACGATCATTTTTATTCTATTCTATTTTCCTCTCTGTGCTTGGTGTGTGCCAGGGTAAGGTCTTGGAAATTTAGAGGCCGAGCCATATACACACAACATACACAATAATACAGGAAAGCTGTTAATATGGAGGACAATTCTGAGATAGGGCAGGCTTCACTCAAATCACTTAAACATCAAAATATCGACCAAGAATTGTGTCAAAATAACTCGGAAAGTGGTGAACCAAAAAGGAAAAAACGCTGTATTCGATTTGCCAATTCTCAAAATTTCGAAGATCCGTCGTTAATTAGCGATTCGGGATTTAGTGAAATTTCGTCATCACATATTAATTCTAATATTGAACATGGCGACTTTTTGGGCGTAACACAGCTAGGTGAGTTTTCCATTGGTAATCCCCTTCTTCCAATCTCTAATATTGGCTCGAATTTCAAATGGAATAACAAACGAAAAAAAAAATAATAATAATTTTTTTTTGCTGAGTCTTGTTTTTTTTCTGGGACATTGATCTATTATTATGTATAGGGTCAAAGGTCAAAGGACTCGTACAATAATAAATATCTATTTCCAAAGATAATTTCAATATTAAATAATATGGCATTGTTTGCGTGAAAGTAATACTACTGTACTTATGTATTTTTGTGTTACATTATGTAGTGTGTATAATATTATGATTTATTAAATAAATACGTATGTATGTGTATGTAAAGCATAACGTTCAGAATGTTCACCTTATTTCTTACTTCTCTTAGTAGACAGTATAGAGTAGTTAGTTAGTAGTGCACGTTAGTATTGTTTTGTAAATCAGTTTTGTAAAACAAATACTATTTTGTCTTTTCAGAATATCTATTGTACTTTAAATAAGTAGATTGATGCCAACAATAAAAAGCATGTACCCGTAATAATATAGTTCTTAACAACGTTTTCTATAGTGTATTAAAATGAACCGAAGTATGTAGTACTGAAAAAGCTTAAATTTTAAATGCTCAGTCTTAAACAAATCAGTCATCAGTCCTTCTTAATGTTATTGTTTCCAATCAAATAGAAATGAAGACGTAATAGTAATATATTAATATGATGATTTGTTGTGTATCATTTGATTGCAACATTGATTTCTCAAAATCTATAACTGTCAATTCATGCATATAAAATTCATTATAATATATATTTGTTTGTTTGTGTTTTGTGTTGAATAGAGAACACTACAGAATTATTTGAAGACACAAATCAAGGCTTGTGTGTGGTGGATGAAGACGACCGTGGCAGTGTTCGTACTTCAATCGATACCGTATCTCTACACGCAGATTTGAATGACTTGCCCGATCCAGAAGTTGATCCTGACTTGAGTAGCGAAGATCCAGACACTGCTGATTCTGTAATATCAGCAACAACATTAAGATCAACATCATCTTCCTCACCACCATCTACTTCTACTACGACTACTACTACTAATATTTCATCCTCTACAGATAGTAATAATAAAACTATATTAATACACAACGAAGAAGGAAATAGTAGCATTGCAAGTTCTAGCAGCAGCAGCAGTAGTAGTAGTAGCAATAGTAATTTTGGTAGCTGCAGCAGCAGTACCAATACTCCAACTCCCACCTACATTGATAGAGATTCTAGTAATAGTACTGCTAGTAGTAGTAACAACAACAGCAACAATACCACCAATATTATCAATAACGAAAAAGTTTGGGGAGATATTTTTGCACACAAAGAAATTCAAGGGCATCCATCAAGAATGGCACTGATGCAGCGATTTTTAAGTCACCTAAGATCAAATACAGATGATAGCCAACTTCAACGTTTCATGGCATACCTGTTGAGTTGTCCCGAATTTGCTCCTCCAAGACACAAGTTGCGTCACATTACAAACATTCATGATGTGACAAGATTGTTGAGGTAATTATTTTTGTCTCATTTTTTATGCTGATTATACTTATATTATGATTTTGTAATTACATACAACGTTAATAGTTATTATTGTACGTATAGTCAGTAGTCAGTAGTCATCATCATAGCTCATTTTATATAAATTAATTGAATTTTTTGTCCCTTTTCTCTTGTCAACTATAATTATTATAGATGCTCTAAGAGAATTCTTGTGTTGACTGGAGCTGGGATTTCAGTTTCTTGTGGAATTCCTGATTTTCGATCCAAGGATGGACTATATTCCCGAGTATCAAAAGTATTTCCTCATTTAAGAGATCCACAGAGTGTTTTTGATATCAGACTATTCCGTCGTGATCCGAGACCATTCTTCCTCACAGCCAAAGAATTGTATCCTGGCCAGTTTGAACCATCCTTATCCCATAAATTTATTCGAAAATTGGAAATGCGTGGTCAACTTCTCCGGAATTATTCACAAAATATTGATACTCTAGAGACAATTGCCGGCATTGAAAATGTTACCATGTGTCATGGTAGGTAGTCTTTTTTCTTGTACAAAAATAGTAGTTTTTGTTCTGTAATAACAACGTCATTCAGTGTATAAAACATTACAGTATGTACATGTACATACTGTAATGTTTTATACACTATGCCGATTCTTAAGTAATGGGACGATAATATAAAAATGATACATTAATATATTTTTTTTTCTTTTTAATTGTAGGCTCCTTTGCAACGGCAACTTGCATTCGTTGCAAATTCTCACTAAAAGCCGATGCGATTAAAGATAATGTTATGAGTGGAGAAATTCCTTATTGCCCGAATTGTTCCACACCGGAAGAAACCAATGCCCTTCAATATCCCTTAGCATCACCTTCCCCAGACGCTAGTAGACTTTCTCAAGACGAAGAACAAACTCGTAGATTATCATTTGAAGATGATGAAGATGGGGAAGCGGAAGATTACTACCCATCAGAAGAACCTATCCCTCCAGTACTCAAACCCGATATTGTCTTTTTTGGCGAAGATCTCCCTGATGAATTCCATAACAATTTAAATATAGATAAAACAAATTGTGACCTACTCCTTGTTATTGGATCATCATTAAGAGTGCGGCCAGTATCCCTTATACCGGGTAAACACACATTTTGGATAAATCAAATTTGTTTTAATTTGTAAAAGTTACAATAATAATGACTAAAAAAATAAAAAAGGCAGTGATAGAATTTTTATAGATCCTAAAAATATTATGCATTCTAGTTTTATGGAAAGGTTTCGTATTCAGTATATAATAAATAATAATATGAAAGTTAAATTTATAAATTAATTATTATTGTGTTTCTTTGTAATTAAACAGGTATGTTACCTCCAGGAGTGCCGCAAATCCTTATTAATCGAGAACCTTTGCCGCATTGTACATTTGATGTCGAACTGCTAGGGAAATTGCGATGCAATTATATCTCAATTATGCCATAGTTTAGGTTCTGACTTTGCTGATCTTGCAAACAGTAAAGAACTTAAAGAATTAGATAAATTACCAAAGGAATTTTCGTATCCAATTCTGAATAATTCAAAGGAGCCTCAGTCAGAGCATGATATCCAAGCACTCAAGACTTGCTGGCAACCTAAAACTATTGAAAATATTGCTGAAAAACTTCCTGGTAAGTTTAATTTTTATGTTTTATGTTATACATGCTAGGTATGTAGAAAAACTAGAGTCTGATAAAAAAAAATCCTGTTTTCACCTCGTAATAATAATATCTGTTTGTTGTAGACAATTCCTATCTAAATTGGCGCCAACGGCAATATATATTTGAAGGAGCTGAAGTGGAATTAGACTATGATGATGAGGACAATGATGACGATGAAGACAGTTCATCTGGTGGTAGTAGTGACTCTGAGGGAAATTCAGATTCATCGTCTAGCGATAACCGAGATGATGATTCACGATCAGCTTCAGGTTTCGATGTCAAGACATCTACTTCAACCAAGACGCAATCAATAAACTCTAGTGACATTTTATTAAAAGGAGGAACAAAAATAGATTTAGATGAAATACTACTAGAAAAACAGAGCATCAATACTACTACCGCTAACGCTACTACTACGTTAAAAGAAATAAATAGTTCTACTACAACTACTACTACTTCGTCTGTTAGTCCAATAATTAATGTGAATACTAAAGATGACTGATGTAATTATTATGCAGTATGAAGAATAGTAATAATAATAATGTTATCAATAGTTAGACAATACGTTCTGTAATTTTAAAATTTCCTTAAATTCGTAATATTTACGATTACGATATAATATACTGAGAAAAAAAATATAAAGAGACATCAGCAATTATACAAAAATATATATTGAAACATGCAGTTCTAGGATATTTTTTTTTCCTTTGAAAAGACTCTAGAATTTGTGTAAAGACATTATTCTTGGTCGAATTTGAATTAGTATAATATTGTTAGAATATGTGTATGTGTATTATACACCGTATGTATGTATATATATGTAGTAGACATTGAATTCGTATTTGAATTTTTTTATGTTATACACAAAATCTTTACTTCAACGCAATTCATAACAATTTCTTTCTCTTTATTCCTCATGTACCAATTACCAATACGTATTCATTCTACAATATTATACATCTTCCCACTTTGTTAAAAGTCATTGTTACATGTATGTTACATGGTTACTTCCATCAAAGTAACAACTATTTCCCAAATTTTTTTTTGTCCCTGATAAATATATAAAATGTATTCAGCAGTGCACATTTTTGTTTTACACAAATTTAATAATATTCGGGCTATTTTTTGTTTTTTTTTTTTTTGTTTGGACAACATTTAAAATATTGAATGAGTAAGTAATAAATAAGAAAAATAACACTCTTCAACCAATATTCTATGATAATGTTGTTACAAATTTTTTTAGGCATGTAGGAAACTGTAGTTAGTACTTTCCAATTAGAGTTTATAAAAACTGCAAAGGGTTCTTCTAATAACCGATAATATTTTTAAAATTACAAGAGTAACAAAATAAAACGGGATGGAGGAAAAGAAAGAAAACAGAAATAACGATTTGTTAATAGGAAAAAAAAAATTAAACAATAAGGACGCTTAGATTAATTATTGCTGTAGATGGGAATACTCTAACGATAAATATTCATAAGTATTAGTCATAAAGTTATTATTACGAATAATAGTAGGCTCATTATTATTATTATAACACTATATTTAACTTATTAACCCCATATGTACATGTTACAATATAACATTTTACATATTCAGTCATGTCTTACGTATTTAAGGAATCATCTTACTTGTTATTAGTATTATTAATGTTAATTTAAATAATAACATTTTTATATATCTTAACAGTCTTTGAAGTTTAATTTGGGTCATAGTTTGGGTAAAATATAGAGGCATAAAATATCCTTTGGTTGTATGTGAGTTTGTCCGTGTGAGGAGAAACAAATTGGAGGGGAAAAATAATAGTAGTTATTAAAATACCAATGTTCAATGATAATGCCTCTTTTGTTATATTATAATGGACTAATAATTTAATCAAGGTTCAATGGGAAATTTACAGACATAATTTGGTAGATGGCTAACGAGTTATTATTGGTAACATATTATAATATGTATTTAATATTATATCTATAAGGCTATTATTTTTAGCTGGTTTCGTAGAAATAATGGTCAAAACTTCAGCCCATACCGTAAATTATAATGAAAAAGTGCAGTAGTTTTCTTAGGTTCCAAAGGTTTCATCATAGAATATTAGCTGTATACGCATGTTTTGGTATATAACTACATATTAATAATTATTTTAAAATTGTATGTTAGATTAAAAAAGTGTGAAAATGGGAAAAACTTTATCAAGGCTTACTTAAAACGCGGACATTGTTCAGGTTCTATTCGAATTGCCAAGTAATTATGCTATAGTAGTATCATATAAAACGGATTCTACTCGTACTTATTTCTACGTCCTTAAAATAAAAACATGTCCGATTTTAATCTCCGACTAGAATAAAAAAAGTAAATGACGCAAGGAGGCAGGAGGCCTAGTGAAATATCGTACTACTATAACTGCTAACTCAGCATTAAATGTTGAGTATGTAATCCGTAATAGTAGAAATTGAGCAATATTTGTAATATTATGTAGTTTAAAGTTACAACAGTACACTATTTTGCGTTGTACAACATGAAAGTCGGTACTGCATACATATTACAATATGACCACGATTTTCTTTGTCTCTGATTTCCCATTTAAGTCACATTTAAGTAAATGCCAGATTTGTTACTGATTAATTTTCTATATTTTCTTTTCTTGATGTAAACACTCGAAAACTCTCCATTGAAAATTGACTAAATAATATAAAAGTTCCGTATAGTCGCTGTCGTTATACTTGTATTGTTGTTATGCATATGGTTAAATATTGTTTCTAAAAAAATGTACTAATTGTATGAATGATGTATTACCGTGAACACTTTTTTAGACTGTTGCTTTGTATGTAATACCTATTGTTGTAAAAAATAGTAATAAGTATCCGTAATTTTTTTTTGTTCATACCACCACTACTACGGTACAATATTATGTAAATATGTAGAATTGCAATTTGCAGTTGTATGCTCATCCTGCTCCTTGTCTACATAATATTACATATATACAGCAAATCTATAACTATTATACATTATACATATGTTGTGATATTCTTACAAGAGGAATAATGATTATATTGTTGTTGTTCCACGTAAGAAAAACTTTTAATACTATTATTATTATTATCTAATTATTATCATTAAAAACTAAATCAAAATAATAAATAATGAAATACTTACACACAGTGCAGTGGCCAATAGATCACAATGCTCTGAGTCGTAAAACGATAATTTTGAGAAAAAAATTAAACAAGATTGGTTATGTGTTATGTGAATTCATTCTATTGTCGGTTGACTTGTATATGTTTTAATTTTAATATTATGATATATTTCTCTTCACTATTATGATTAATGGGTAAATTAATAGTTGTTAGTTACGCATCTCGTGTCTACTCCACTTATATTTTAGAATTGATTTGATTTCTCTTTAGTGCTTAGTGGCTACATGTCAAAAGATATCACTCACAAAAATGGTTCGTCTCTACACATTACACATATAAATCATAGACGGATAAATATTATGATGGAATGAAAGCACTCGTACACACATTGAATACCATGATAGTTATATATGTCGTTAAGTTACAGCAGCATAAGGTTTTCAGTTATTGTGCCTCCAAGTTTTGTCAAAGTAGATTAAAATAACGCAGTACTATTAGTAATTTCTTAACATAAATACACTTATATCCTAGAGTTAAACATTATTTCACTCTAGGTGTAATTGCAAGTCTCAAACTTGGAGAACAGCACTAATAAATTGCACACTAAATACTTACTACTTACGTACGTATACTCGACACTCTGGACGAATTCTGAGAGATAAAAAAATCTATTGTCTATACGTCTATGTGTAATGTCGGCTGTATGAAATATGCGCTACGCAAACAGTATGCAAGGCTAATACACATAATTATTTATATTACTGCTATTACCATTATAACTATGTATGTATTATGTATGTTACGTGCACAGTACACATACACATATACATGTATAAACGACATTAAGTATACACATAATATAATATTATATGTTACAAATATTTGTCATTTTATAGCGATACATAGTATAATATGTATAGTGATGACTAGTGACTATAGTGGGGCGATTTGGAAGTGTGAAAATCTAATTGAATTACAGATTATACAGAGACACTAACAAATACTAACAAATAATAGTGAGGGCACGGCTTTCCCTTTTAACAATTTTATCGCTCGCATGCATATTACTTAATGCCCTATTGAATTTTTTTACTGACAAATCGAGAATAAATTTTTAAACTCTGCAGTAGGTATTTACATAATTTTTCTTCTAAAAACAAGGTACATCATATCATCAATTATGATGTAAAATTGGTTTGCTACAGCGTAATTAGTAGATCTGAAATTAATACATTTCTAAGTTAACATTTTAGACTTTAGATTAGTCAAGACTATTACTTTTTGTGTATAAATTCATGCATAGAACATAATATATAAAATATATACGAGTAATTGACTTTTGCGATGATGAGTGAGAATGGTCTTGTTTAGAGATACTTGTATGAGAAAGTATATGGAGTATATTGTGTAATGTATGTGAATATAAATACTGTATTACTAATTACTACTGTACATTAGATGATGTCATTTTAACAACCGAGTAGAAAATTTAAACCCTCAGGCCGTCATATCAGTCCTTTTGGTTCAGAAAAATTACCCTGAAAATTTCGTCCCGATTGGTTAATGTTTAGAGGTCACTGAATTCCGAATGAGGATTAACATTAACCTTTCACCCCAGAACAGTGCATGTTTGGGGTGGGGAGTAAAGGGGAGCAGGTAAAATTTTTATTAGTACCGGAATGAAGTGGTCCTAGGCCAAGACCAAATACCCCAAAAGGACGACTTATGG
>JAQIVE010001829.1:0-22678 GCA_034698285.1 Sminthurinus bimaculatus | reverse complement strand
GTACACAACACACTCACGAGCTGTTAGCTCTTTCCACACTTTATATTTGCACTTTCGTTAAGCAATTGAGCATCAACTATCAAGTGATTATGTTCTACATTGTATCTCTATCTTAACCATTATACATACTTTTTGCTCTGTATTATGACAACAATTTGCAAATAAAAAGCATGATGGATGCAATTTAGTCTAATTGTACGTAATTACAAATTAAACCCCTGCACATATGTATCTATGTTGTATACCTATACTTATGCACACATGCACTTTATATAACGCACAAAAGTTTATAGCTGTACATTTTGTGTGTTGATATCTGTATTTCCATTTAAATCAGAGCCCTTTCATTACAATGGCATATCGTTTTCTATTGAAACTGAACCAAAAAAATAGGGGTAGGTGTGTAGAATAAGAGTATCCACATGTGTATGTGTGTGCTTGTAGAAGTATGAAATAAAAAATAGAATACCAATTGCCAATTTGCCAATCGAAGTAATTTTTTTGGGGTGAGCATTTCATTGAAATGATGTGATAAAATCTCCATAAGTAACAAGCCTAATGTATGTATGCATGCACGGATATATTACCACATATGGACGGTTTTCTTGCATGCATGCATACAATACTTGTTCTTGTAGTTTGGTTGGTTATTTATAATTTTTTTCTAACTTTGTCGAAAATAAAAATGCCGAGAGAATTAGAACTAAGATTGAAGTTGAAGTTTCCTCATTATGTACGCCCGGTTTGTGTACTTTTTCAATTATAATCTGCAATGCAACTATTTTATATCTATACTGAGGTTCATTCGAGCGTCGAGAAAAGGGAAAGAAAAGATGCATTTATTTACTGTTTTATTTATTTTCCTTTTGAGCTATTTTTTTCTCCCACTGTTCCTAATAGAATAGTTGCGTGCATTTCAGTATTCTCTGTGATTTTGCCTTCACTTTTTACTCTTGTTTTTGTTTCATTTGCTCACTTACGTGTATTTGTATGTATGCTTCGAAATTTGCTTGGGGTAAAAGGCAGGGCAGGCCATCCGTTCAAAAACTGATTGTGAGCCGCCGTATATGCTTGAGCCGAAGCGCGTAATATGTGTAAAACTATAACATTAATGGCCTCAGTCATGTATCAAATGCAGCGGAGAAGCCAACAAGACAAGGCACACAGTAAACGGATTTTTACACTTTAGTCTTCGCATACGTCAATCATTTTCATTTTTACTCTTAAACATGATGTGTGATGTGTGAATAAATATGATTACAAGCTAAGGGCTTTTGTTTTTTCTCCTTGTTATAGTCAATTGGCGTGCTTAACTTTGTACTTTGTAACTTGATTTAGCTTGTAGTTTTTTTCATTTTCTTGTTATTGATGATGATGATGTGTTTTTCGCTTTCCATGCATCCAAGTTTTTTTCTCAATAATACCCAATGTACTTTTAAAGATAATGTACATAGTAAGAGCGTTCGGTTATTCAGAATTCTAATATGGATATAGGAGTATCATATCTGATTTGATCGGAGTTGATGTTTTTAATGTTTGATAGTTATTATAGTGTGACTTGCTCTGGGGAATATATATCCGTATGTAGACTTTTGTGACTCGACCTATTGTTGTTGTTATTATTATCTTGCGTTTTTCATCCAAGTTTACAATGTAGTGCAGTTACGGTTTACTTTGTGCACTTGATACTATATACATTTTGTATGTATGTGTATACACTACACATATATGTATGTACATTTTCAACGATGATAATGATGATTTGATACAAATTGAACTCGGCTTGTACTTTTTCTCCTTCAAAGGTTTGGACAAGATCAGTTTGAGTTGGCAAAAGCTACGTTAACGTGAAAGAGACGATTAATCAATGAAATCTCGTAACATGTTCAAATTTTCTTGGGTGTGAATTGCAAAGCGACACTAGTGATGAAAGTATATTAAGTCTATCTATGCGCATACAAACTTATGTCGTTGTTATCGTAATTCGAGATTAGAAATTCGAATCAATGAGTGTAACTTGACTTGAAATACGATTTATTTCTATTTCTCCCATGTATAATACTCCTAATTATATTGCAATTTGCAAACACATTGTAAACAGAGGCGCGATGCGTTCATGTGAATTGTTGTTTTTTATCTTGTTCCTATTCTTTATTTTTATACCTAGACATATTCGATTGTTGTGAGCGGATATGCTGAGACTGGAGAAAAAGAAACAAGCTTAATTTGGGGTTAGGTCTATTTTCATATTACTTTGTGTTAAACAAAGTATCATATGAGTCAAAATTACGATTCCGATTGAATCACACCATGACCATTTGTCAATTTGATAAAAGTTGAGCTGATATTCTAAAACTAATGGAGTGACCCTATATGCACTATGCATAAAAATTATTCTGCGTTTATACAGTGCGATGCACATTTACAGTTTTATTGCATTTGTTTTGTAATCTAATTGTGACATGTCTTATGCATTAATGAAAAAAAATTTGTGCCGTCATCAATTATTGGTAAATGTACCCGGAGACAGAAGTACATAAATCCATGTATTCATGATTTAGTATGCATATGATAATACTAATATGCGTATGCAGCTTCTGCCAATCCAATACGCGAAATATGTCGAGATGAAATCCCATGAAACCACGAGACAGCAATACGTGTGTAACTATTTCTTTTTCTTTTCATTACAATGATCCAAAGTTCAAACCTCAAAGGAAATGATGAAATAATGACTTCAGGTTGTGTTTAAATAATTTATAATCCATTCTTTAGAAACTTTATTGAGTACAATATGTAACATTTTACTTTTTACAATATAATTTCAAAATTTCGAAGAACAATATTTTACAATTCATCAAGTGTGTTAATTTACAAATAGAATAAATTCCGAAAGTGAAAAGTTGATTAATGCATATCAATTTTGTAGTGAAGTTTTGCGGAGGCAAAGTGAGAATTTTTTATTTTACTGTTAAATCACATTGCTCTTGCTATTAAAACTCGATTTGTTGTTTACGAAATCAAACCAATAATAAAGATATTCCACGGTCCTTGGAGCGCGGAAAAGACTTTCCCTATCCTTTGAAAGTTATTTTTTGTATTTATTTATTTATCGAGCTCATTATTATTATTTAAAATGTATATAGAAAAATTTACCAGTCGAGCTTCCTTTTATTTTTAAGTAAATAAAGGAGAAAAAGTTGGGTGATATGCCATGATTCTCTCCCTTAATTTTTTCTCTTCTCTCACTTGTCTTTCGTACCTTCTCTCGATCATAATGTGTGTAAAATTTTCAGTAGATATGTATCTATGTATCAACATATTATGCTTTTAATATGTATGTTTTATGTTATGATGATGACTCAACCACAATAATTTCAACTATTTTATAAGTTTTATATATTTTGAAGTTTCCTTACTATTGTGTGTATTTACAAATTGTACCAAATCCAACTAATACCAATATACACAGTATAGAGATTCCCTTTATAAATTTATTTACAAAGACAAGAAGTACACAGTTACATGTTTGAATTTAAATCCTACAATTTTTTTCGTTTCCATTCAATTACACATAATATATATTATCATATAATATTAATTT
This sequence comes from Sminthurinus bimaculatus, assembly GCA_034698285.1. Lineage (NCBI taxonomy): Eukaryota > Metazoa > Arthropoda > Collembola > Symphypleona > Katiannidae > Sminthurinus > Sminthurinus bimaculatus. Next base: position 19,074 of record JAQIVE010001829.1, on the reverse strand, counting down.
TCTGGTTAGTGCATTCAATCCATTCACAATTAATTGTTTTGATGCATTTTCTTACAAAGAATATGCATGTACAGTTTGTAAGAGTGTATCTTTGAGTTTTTTATGAATCAAGGAAAGTATAAATAGGTATTTAGTTTTTGCATTTTATAATATTGTGTGTGTATGTATACGTAAAAGTTGTTTTTATTTATTGCTATTACATCATCCAAACGTAAACATGTATACACTTTTTCATTCATTGAATTTCACAAAATCTATTCCTCATCTTTCATCCAAGTTGTTTGAGTATATGGGTATTTACAGTTACACAGTCTAATCTATCTGTATGTGTATTATGATATCTACAATGTGTGTGTTTGGGTAAACTATTGAAGACGGTCAAAAAGTTCGTCTGCTGACTATTAAAATTATTTTAAATGTAAATGTACTATGCTTGTGAATAATAAAAAAATATAGTACCGTGGGACACCTATACTAATTTTGTATTCTAAATATATATATCATATTCTATATAATATTCATACGATTTTTAAAGAATCTTTATATTATATAATATGGTATACATAAAAGAATCTTCTTATTCCTAATTCTTATGATTTAAACTTACAATGTATTATATATTTACATATACACACTTAGCTACTATAATATGTTGTACTAATTTCTATACTATCTCTATACAATACATATTGTAAATATATACAGCAAAGTAGGCATTAATATGTATAATAATGCTGACACCTTTTTACGTTGAGCTTTTCGTTCAGGAGGTTAATAAGCGCGTGGCTTATTCTAAAGTGTTTATAAAATATAATAATCTAACTAAATAAATGTATTTATATGTATAAAAAGTTTAATAATGTAACTAATGCTAGTAGTAACCCTTAATATATACACAGAACATCACCGTAATTATTTTATACTGGTTACAAAAGTTTTGATAGCTTACTACATAACTAACCTACCCGATTCCCCTTACGTCTAATTGGTGTACTTTCCCCTTTAACAGGCCTGTAAAACATAATATCTAGTAAAGACCGCCTGCGAGTTTCATTTCCTACAATAAAAATTCTGAACTTTTTAAAAACCTGCAATGGGTATTTCCTGTAACTACACTGTAATAAAACTATTGCAGCTTGAGTGAACTTGACCAAAACGTATTTTTAAAAACGACCAGTTTAATCATGATTTGATATAACTATGTTCCCAAATTTTAGCAAATGATATCCTCAGTCCCATACAAAATTTTAAGTGCAGTGTGCGATTCTATATGTATATATGTGTATGTGTCTATGTATGTATACAAAATTGTGAGGGAGACAGAGATTGTCAAAATTTTTACAAACTTATTTGGCAACATAATTACCGAACAAATAGGATGACCACGCAAAAAGTGACCCACTAAATGTAGTTCCCAATAATAACATAATATTATGTATCCTAACAATAATTATTTTACAGCAACTAATTATAATTATTATTTCCCTAAAGCTAAAACGCAATAGATGAGTACTAATTGCGTTGGTAATAATAATAATGTTACAATGATTTAATTCCCTCTTGCCATATAAGAACAATAAAGACAGTAAAAGTTGTATATAAATATAATGTGACTTAAATTCTCTCAACAACAACAACAACAGCATGTAGCATGTGCAATTGTATGTGTATACATTATACATAGTTAATAGCTATAGTGCACGTACATAGTTTTTAACAGAAAGACATCCTATGTAACCCACATTAGGAATATATAATAACAATAAAATAACTTGCCAAATGATATACATTATACGTTTCATCAATATCATGATTAATTACTGTTAATTGTTATATAATAATAATATTTTATGAGCACAGAGTTCAGTTCAATTAAAAGTGTTAATATGTATTTAATTGACTACGACCAATAGGTGTTAATAACAACAATAAAAATTTGCTGTAGCTCTACATTTTAAGTCATACACAATTAAATCGGAGTTAATTTCATGATACTTGTTTTAACTGTTCCCATATATAAAAGAGTACATAGTCGCAATCACAAATTCGTGACTTAATTTGTGTGTATGTGGGTGTATGTGAGAATATTGAGAATACTATTTTTGAAATTTTCCGTATGTAATTTTTGTCTTATTACTTACAATTAGAAAAGTCCTATTAATGAAGTTATTGCTACTCCATAAATTCACATAGCTGCACAAACGTGTAATAATGTTGTCGTAGTCGACGACTCGTTATGAAGAAAAATCACAATAGTGATTGTTTTTTACTAAATAAATTACAAATTATAATTACCCACATGTTCTTTGTATAGACTTGAATGTATTGTATGTTGTGTGTATCCACACAAAATGCGTCTCGCGAATTTCATAATTTAAAAAGAATCTCACAGGTGATTGCAATGCAATCATACATTTATATATAAGAATTGAGAATAATACAATATGTATAATGTATATAGCATATATATACATTATATAATGTAAGTTAGTGTTTCGTCTGAAAGCGGAAGTGTTTTAATGCTTAATATGTGTGTGTGTGTGTTCACTAATAAAAGGTGCAAGTTCAAGAAAACTGTGTGTACGGCCGAGCTTGGATTCGTTGATTACTGTGAGAAACCTTATATATAATCATGTATCATATACATAATGGAAGAATGGAGAATAGAGTAATTAGATAATTAACAAAAATTACAAAAGACTCGGTACTACTCTTTTGTCTGTGGTTGGGATTTGCTTTATTTCTTTTTACTCTCGCCTTTTTTCATGTATTGTCCGTTCAAATGAAGCTGCCATCGTCATCATCATTATGGTGATGTTGATAATATGACCCATTAACCTTTGCGGAGTCTGTGTCTGTCACAATTTTAAGAGGAACTTGGCTGATATTATTATTATTTAATTGATCAAAGGCATTAGGTAACAACTGATACGTAACTATAAACTATAAACACAAACAATAAATATAGTAGAAGATAACCGAGAGGAAAAGTCTAGAGTAGTACTTAATAGTTTATCCCTTTTTAGTCCCAAGAAGCTGTGTCAATTTTTCTTGAAGATACTGCTACTTCGTGCGCTTAAAACTCCTTAAAATTAGTCATTACTGTCCATATGCAGTGGAATAATTTTGTAAGATAAGAATAAAATACACGAGTTCACACCTCGCGTTTGTGGACACAAGGCGTAAATATAATGTTTCGATATAGGATTGAAATTGAGCAGAAGGATGAGACAATTCTTGGCAAAGTGTGAACGGTGAACGGCGTTTATGCGAAAATGTGATTACATGATAACTCATGGGGAAACAATAAATTTGAAAACCAAATTAAAAGTTCAATATAATAAATAACGAAAAATTAAAATAAAGAAAAAAATTACATAAAACAAACCCCATAATAAAACCTAAACATTCACACTTACTCACATACATACATATGAATAGAGTAATGTACCACAAAATTGAAGTATTGTGACAAACTTAAGATAATTATACGATATTTACCATTACTAAAAAACAAATATGCCACACACGCATACACAGAAAATCAGACAGACAGACCGGTTTCTGACATCCACAAGCAGGAAAGCTCGTTGCCTACACGACGTGCGCAACTATCTATATGTATTTTATATACTTTAGGTATATTTAAATTTACTCTATTTTACAAAGGACTATCTATCTATGTACAATAATGTGTAATGTACATATATAGTATAACATGGTATCATGTTCTACGGTAATTTTTACAGTCAAATATGTACAGTCGCCTCACAGTTTAAAAAATATTAACTTATCAGTTACAATATTATTTATTATACTATTATCGTAGCGAGTTGCTAATTGAATTAACATTGATTAATATGCAATATTCGTCGAGATCTATTTTGCATGTGACTATAATTGTCTTGTAAAACTTGTAACTTGATAAGTGTTGTATGATATATAAACTTTTACACTAGTAGAGACATATATCAATATCCCATTATCTCAAATATAAAGAAAGGAAACGATGATTAAAAAATGATAATTTCGAATAATGATAATGATTTTATATTAAAAATTAAAATATTCGTTCCATGTACGAAATGTATTGTGTATAAAAAGTGAATATTATTATGGATTTTATGATTATATTTTTTATTATACCTACTATATATTATTATATTATGAGTTGAGTTATGATTAATGATAGGAATACGTAAGATGATCATTTGGAGACATGTGACAATGCCCATTTGTATGATTATGATTTGTTTGTTGTTGCTGCGCCTGTTGTTGTTGATGATGATGTTGCTGCTGAATTTGTTGTTGGGGCGGTTTCGAATTCAGAATGGGCTCAAGAATCCTTGAATAAGTCAAGTCTCTCTCTGCCATTAATATTCTCGGTGAATAGTTTGTATTATTCCCCGAGCCCGAGTTATTACCATTATTGAATTCTAACAATTTTTTTGAATCTAAAAGCTCGTACGGTTTTTTAGGTTCGTTTTGATTTACTACGACGATCCCACCTTTACCACAACTCCCACCTCGACTCAAGTTCAAGTCATTTGTGTTACTTCTATCGGCTGGGATGGGACAAAAGACCCGATCCGATGGGAGAGGTGGCGTTTCCGAAGAGTGACTGTGACTTTGACCAGGGGGTTGGTACCTTTTTTGACTACTACTATTATTGCCCGAATTTTGATTTCCTAGAGGGAGACGAAATCGCGGGGGTGGAGGTGGATTAGTACCATTCCCACTACCGGACAACAAACCATGGTCATTCTCATTCGTCTCCAAGAGTTTCTTCTCGAGGCAGTCTAAATGAGCCTGTTGCTGTTGGAGTTTGGCGGTGTTGGAAACGTGCTCACTCGTTTCATAATACAGGGATTTAGATAGTTGATTTTTTAGTGCTGCCTTTGGATCCACATCGACCAAGCCTTTGCTCGTCTCGTATTGAGCTAGGATTCTATTCGTTTGATTTTCTCGTTCCCTCTCTCGTTGTTGGAGCTGCAAATGTCGGTCTGTGAGAGAATCACTCTTTTCTCGATGGTGATGGTGATGACCTCCTCCCCCTCCATGATGACTACTAGAACTATTTTGATGATGATGACCACCACCACCCCCACCTTGATGATGATGATGGGAAGAGGATGAATGATTAGATTTGTCATAGGTTTTGAAATAGCTGGATTCATAGGAAGGAGGACCGGAGAGGAGAAGAGATTGAGCGGTATTTCCTCCTACTCTATCGCCTCCACCGGTTGGTGGTTTTCGGTCGTACAGGGATTCGTAGTTTGAGTCTGATTCAAAGTGTCGTTGGCAGTGAGACTGATGGTTAGCATTGCTGTTGGTCGGCTTCCGGGTGTTTACTGAGGAGGGGGCCGAAGTGTCGAGGAATTTTGCAGGAAAATCAAATCGTTTCGAGGCATACACAGACTGTGACCGATTTAAATTTGATCGTGGAAGAATTGGTGATGGCTTTACGTAGAGAGAACGAGTTCCACCATAAAGAGGTTCAAAACGCTCGCATAAAAGTCCTGAAAAGAAGGGATAAAATGAAAAAAGAAATTAGTACTTTATACTATCCTCTTTTATCTTTCAACAACTCAATTGTCCGTCATCCATACCATACAGATTCAGCAATAATTAAAGTAAAATAGTGTGCAAATAAAAAGTTTAAATTAGCTACAAATTGAAATATCAGCGTAAATCAAGATGTTTAATCAAGAAATAAATAAAAGCAACACAAATAGCTAAACAGCTTATAGATTAAAACATCAGAGTTAGGTTTATCAACTAATTCTCGTTTGCAGTCATGCATTTCCCCCTTTCCCTCTCATTTGGATGCATATTTCACCCCTGTCTTCCTTGTGATTGTACGTATATTATGTGTGTTCCTTTCTATGGTGAAGTGTAATGTGACTCTAATGTGTGCTAATAGTGGCATGAACTCGGACAAAAGTGTAAGCCATATATTCATGTACAATGTGCATATAACTTACTGCACATGCTATACATTGCACAGTTTTTTGGAATGTCTTTAAGTATTTTGTGAACTGCGAAACGGTCTCGTAAATGTCATCTAGTCATCTTAATCGTGCCCATTAATTATGAGTGACTGTTATTGTTGTGGTTGTTGTTACTCTGTTGTTGTACATTGTACATATTCACTACATATTCACTACACTCTGCACCGTGTGTGTCTACTCTCATGTTCTCTCCCATGTTCCTGATGTGTGGCTACAGGTGTTCATTGCAAGTATTTACAGAAAACGAATTCCCTAGCTGCCATACATTGTCATAACATAATTCATAATAATAACACTATACACACACAGATCATGTTCGTTCATTCTCTCAACGAAGTATGGAGTGTGAATGAAGGAAAGAGAGAGAGAAAGAGAGAGGCTGACATCACTTACGATTATTATGACTGAGAGTGTGGATTCGTTACACGAAATTAAAGTATGCATGTATGTATGTATCTGTGTGGAATGCATAGTTAGTAGAAGTGCAGATTACACACTACACACTTATACACATTGCATTTCCCTCACTTCCTTCCTCCTTTTACGTTTTTCTACTATATAATCGAGAGTCAGGCAAAATGTGGACGAGAGCAAGCATATTTTGTCCTATCATTCCTATTACCTATATACAATATACATCTAATATTTAAGTGAACATCCTCATTATTATTATCATTATTATTCCTATACAGTAATAACTTGTGCCCAGAAAAATCAGAAAATGTTCCAAATATGTATACAAGTAGGGAAACAAGTTGTGTAATGTATGATAAAATAATCTACATGATGGCTGAATGAACATGTCCATATAATACATGTTCATTGAGCTCTGCTGGCTTTTATGTTTATATACGCATGGTGTGTGTAAAGCACGGTGGAATATTGAAACGTTCTCAAAAAAAAGTATTCATCATTCTCCCCGATTACGTTGGCACAATATAATGATAATTACTGGCAAGACGACACTTTTGCTATTTGACAAGCTTTTAATAAATTATATAAAATATTTTGTCAAGTTTCTAGCTGCAATGACATGTTTCCATGTACAATGTACATACATATAAATAAAACGTTTGTCTATCGAATTGGTGCATCGTGAGTTATGAGACGAAATTTTGAATGTGTGACTTTCCTAGTTAAAAATCCCATAAATGCATGTACATATAGGCGTGTGTATACATATCTGCATTCTAAATTCTGAGTCTTTGGTATATTAAAACCTATGGATATAATGTCTCCTGTTAACACAGAGAAGGAAGAAAAAGAAGATGATGAGAGTGATGCAATGTGTTTTCAATCATCGTCGTTCATAATATCTTCTTTTTACATGTACATGTATAAGCGGAACATATTATTGTGATAATAATAATCTGTGTAATAATAATAGCCAATTTCTATAATCGTAATCGGTCATTTGAGGGGAAAATCATAAATAATCCCTGTGTTGACCAACATTCTTTATTTATCTCTTTTTTGTTTTGAGAGGGAAATTCTAAAGACTATATGCCCTGTCAAAAGTGTCAGAGGGATCAAGATGTATTGAGAAAATATATTGCCAGCATAAATTGTGTACAGAGAAAACCCAGGCTGTTCAACCATATTATAGATATACTAAAGTTTACACTATTTTGTGAGCAAACTCCGACGATGTGTAATGCAGTATACTGTAAATCGTGAACAATCCACAAGTACAACTTTTCATTCTATTTTGTGTCGTACATGTAAATATGTACGTAGTGTGTAATCCATTCACTCGATCCATTACGAGCATAAGAGAAGCAATATGGATGCACAAGACACTAGAGACCTATATACGATAAGTGCTTGATTTGCATTTTTAGCTGAATCAAACACCAAACTTTATGTATTCGGTACAGATAAGTATAAAATAAGCGTAGAGTGAAGAAGGGTGGAAAGAATGAACATGAGGAAGTTGCAAATTGACACGCGACACAGCGACATAGACATACTGACACGAGACGTGTTAATTTCAACTTACATCTCTTGTTCTTTATTTTACAAGTGTCTGCACACACAGTCATGCAGTTATTCATTATTCAGGTTTGACTTCACAAGTAATTAAATGTGCTTAACTAGAGATAAAGTTCAGCCTTTACTCATCAAGTACTCCAGGTGCAAACCATTATTATTGTAACTACCTCTACTACTACAAGATTATACACAAACAAACATTGTTAATTACTATAAGCATTCTTTTTGTCTGTTTTCATCAATGTATTTGTTCATCACTTGGGAGTGGAAGGATTTCCTGAAACTTTGCTAATTTTGTTTATTGTTTTGTGATAAATTGTTGAGAGGGAAATCCAGTGTAAATGTTTTGACCATTGAATAAGGGTTATAGGTTATAGGATGAAAATCCTCCAAGATTTATGCATGGACTTATGCAAAATGTGCAACGTATTATTTTAATTTCATGGAAACTTGAGAAATTTAAAAAAGATGTCTTCTTTTTTAATAGGCTCAAAAGCCTGAGACGTTGGTTTTTGAAAAAAAACCCAGACAAATAGGCAAATGCAATGTAATAGAAGCTTATCACAGTCAATTAATTCCCTATGAAAAAGTCGCCTGGTGAAATCTGCAGATATTAAAACATAATATTATGTACACGATGATATTTTTTCATGTTCGTATACATAATACACAGATATGTATCATAAATCTTGGGTTGACATAATCCTGGGCAGTAAGATGAATTCATTAGTTGGCTATTCATCTCTCTGTCAGATGTTCAAGTCAGTGCCTTAATACATATAATATATAACTATATAATCTAATGCACACGTTCATTTCATGAATTCAGATCACTCTTTTGGCTTTTCTATAACGTATTTGTGTATCATATGTATATTATGGACTTATCATTAGTAGACGATTAGTGTGCAAAATACGCATATAACAAGAAAAGATGAAGTTTCATCACAATACTGTTGGAAATGTTACGCATGGCATGGTATAAGTTGCACGATATATGTATAACATAGTATGATACTGCATGTGTGTGTGTGCAGGAACACTCGAGTTCTTGGAATAATTTTTAAAAGTAAATGGATGGATTTGATAGAGGAAATTAGAAAACAAAATTTTCTAAGAATCATTACGCTACGCTATTGTTACCAAGTAAAAATGTTCGGCCGAAATCATTACAAAACTTGAAAGGACCATAAAACATAACATCAAAAAATAAAATAAGGCAATTAAATTGTAGCAAAATAGGCAAGTGACTGATGACTACTATTTTTGACTATACACATATGTGTCAAAAATAGTACATCGTTCTGTATGGATTTGATTTCGCAAAAATCAAGATATATCTACGGATGAAATTTCTGAATACATCATGTATAGAAATATTTATTTATTATGTAATATGTAAATTATGTCGTAATACCAAGAAGGAAACCCGGCTGACATTTTAAGAGTGACGACTTGTCAAAAAATAGTGTTGAGACTGGGAGTGATATTTTGAAGATTGATATTTTCTACTTCCCTCTGACTGTGTATCAATATCACCACGATTTGGTGTGTATATACTTTCTATGTATTTTTTATTTATATTGTTTTCCTTATTGGGCAACAGAAGCATGTTACGATACATACAACGAGAATAGTCTACATTTCATACCTGCTATATGTTTAATGTTTATCAATCTGTTTTCGTATTCTTTTTCTATTTTCTCCCTCATGTGTATAATATTATATGTCTTAGCAATTCTTTCTTGTTTATTTCAACTCTTCGACTATATTGAAATTTTAAACCAACTTTCCTCGGACAAAAAAGAACAGAGTGTAATTCAAGCGTCTAAATTGCCAATTTTATCATATATTTCATAGCTAATGCATAAGCTGCCATACACTGATGAAAATACTGAAAGAAAAGGGAACAAATGTGTGTCGTATTTTATCTTTTATCTCCAAAACTAGCTAGCATTCCCACTTGTAACATAATAAAGATATAAATTAAAATATTGACGAATAAAATATGACTCCTGTCTTGATTTGATAACAAGGTAAAGATGCAATTTTTCAATTGGATAAGTGAGTAAAAAATAAAATTAACTAATGTAGGATGTATACGTAAAAATAAAAACGCGATTCTGATAAAAAAAACCTGACTAGTATGTGTCCTCACTATGTATAATTCTATAATAAACGTACAGGTATTTAATAATGACGTCTAACAAGCTCTAAAAATTGTTATGTTATAATGCGTGTATCGTTTATAGGTATATATGTATATGGGACGATGACTAGCTTGATATTACTGGTTACAGGAAACTGTTTTTCTTTTCTATAATTTATCTGTATTTTCTACATTTTATCTTTATGCCTTGTGTATAGTTTCTGTTCACTGTGGAATTTGAGGTTCTGAAGATTTGATGTTTCGAAGCCAATGCCAAACTTTGTTCAGTCGAATTGTCATCAAAACGACGGCATCTAAAACAAGTTATTCATCATAAATTCTCTTTTATTATTTCTCCATTAAGTTAGATTGCAACATTATTATTGTTGTATTGTATTATAACTTGCATTTTCGTTTAGAATTACAGTATAAGAGGAATCGGCATAACTGTAGTTTACTAATTGTTTCCTTTTTATCGGTTACTGTCTAAATAAATAGACAAGTAAAATATAAACCATAAACTGAACATAATAACGAGAGAAAGGAGTGAGACTTGTCGAATCAGGTTGATACACTAATTTTGTCAACTTGACAAAATGACACTAAAAACAAACACAAAGTTTCTTGAGTGCAATAGTGAATAAATATGCGCTAATATGTATTTACTTTTGATTTGCAAAGCATAGGGGGAAACAAACTACCATGATATATAAGTAAATAACGAATTTCGAGCATGGAATGCTCAAGAGTTCCTGAATTGTAATCAGTCCGTTTAAATTTCAAGATGCACTAACTACAAGAAAATGAAAACAGAATGCAACATTTTATAAGATGTATCAAAAACAGAGAAGGAGCTTTAGCATGCTTTACTTATATAACTATACTAGTACAATAGAATGTGTATGTAGAATTATAAAGAAAGTTAACACAGTTAGTTAGATTATATAGAAAGAAGAAGGCTTACTGTCAGGAATTGTTGCAGCGAGATCAGTTGTTGGCAAGTCCATAGAATCGCCATCCGACGGCGTGTCTCTCACTTTCTTGTTCTTTGGACCTCGTCTTAGTAAGTAACAATGCAGATAGGCAGCCAACAAAGCTCCAACAATAGGTCCGAGCCAAAACACCCAGTGACTGTGGACAAACAAAGTAAATACATCAGTATTTTCATAGTTTCATGAAGTTTTATGAACTTCTGTTAACGAGAAGTAAACAATAAATTAATGGTCAAAATTTTGTGTGTTAAATTTTTGGATAGTATGCTGTTGAGTAAATACCTTGGCCACTTGTTCATGACGAAGGCCGGGCCCAATGATCTTACAGGATTTAATCCTGCACCCGTGCACGGAAGCTGTCAGTCAAACACACAAGAGTCATAATCAAAATAATCATTATATGCAAAAATAATAGTTTATCATCTTCATTTAATTATAGACTACAAAGCACACAGTAAAACAAAAAAACTCGTTTTGTCAAAGGCTAAATACTAAAGAGTCAACTTTTGGATGGGGAAAACAAAAAATGTTCATCGGTGTTTAAATGGTCACTGTTCGTATCACTATTACATACATTTTCCCCACAAAAGCTTGCCTGTTTTTAATTTTTATCTTTCCAATTAACACAGAATATAACATATAATGATTAAAATTCTTACAGCTACAAGATTTGCAGCGAGAAGGATGGCAGTGGTTGGAAAGCAGTTGGTGGGGTCCGAGACAAACGTGAGGGTCATAATAAAGGTTAAGATGAGTTCCAGTCCAAAGGCTTGAGATGAGCTAATGTGAGTTGCAATCGTCGTGGACCCTAAACTCCCTTGATAGCCTGGAACTGTCAACCTGGAATTAAAAAAGCAAAGAGAAAAAATTAACTTCAAAGTTCAAGTTAGCTTTACATTTTAAATTACAATGCATACAAACAGTACTGTATTTTTAAATAATACATGGTATGAAAACTTTCTTTTGGCTACCCTTTCCTTTATTTCTTATAGTAATTAAAAAGAATTATTGATGCAATTTTCCTTTGTTTTTCCTGAGAGAAAAGAAACTCTGGCTCTACTATAGATTTTACTTTCTGCAACCTTTTTTTTTCATCTTTTTTCATCTCTTCAATTTACTTGTCAGAATTGAGAAAGAAAAGCTCATAGAGAGAAAAATATACTTGAGAATTTATACTTTATTTAATGTCTTGAATACCCGATAGCAGAAAAGATGCTGATGCTAGGCTCACTGGTTTATTTAACCTTTTTTATCCTGGACCTACGATAATCTTTTTTCTTCAGTATATATACTCTATATGCTCGTCTTATCAAGATGAGGCTGACTGTACCTTGAACATCCTTTGAAAGTTTATTCTTTCTCATTCTATTCCTCCTCCGTCTCCTATTATTATCATAACTATTATGGATTTGTTTTCATGGTGGATAAAAAAAGCATCCCTCAAATGTTATTAAACTTACAACCTGCCACTGTTTGTTTGCCGATCCCTTTTGGTCTTTGGCAACAGTATACTGATAAATATTTTTGAGCGCATAATATACATAGATAGAATTCAATTGAATTGAAGTTTTGCTATAGACTCGGCCTGAAATTCAAACTCGAATTACATACTGAGAATGTGCTCTGTTTTTCTCTCGTTCCCCAATATCTACAAGGGATAGATGTCCCTTTATACAATAACAATACAAGGGTCCTATCAGTATGTGAGGATTTTCATTTTCAAGATGAATGAAAGAAAGCCGAAGAGCATTCTTCCTGTAGATTCCTCTCCTTCTTATTATTACTTGTTACCCATCTACCTGAAATTTTTCAGTGTGCGTCATATCCCATGCACAAGTAGGTATGAAAATATGTAATTCACTCACATTGTTGGTCATTATTATTATTGTTGCGATATGGGTATGATTCTATATACCATAATGTGTAATATAAAGTTTAAAAAAAGTTTGTCTGCTTCTTTATCTATTGTAAATCGTACAATACATTATATATAAATGCAGCAGATTTTTGTGAAAAGACGAAAAAAAATGAAGAATAAACCGGATGTGCACTATTGCATTATATTTTTGATTATGTATTATATCATGTATATGTACATACACATGCACACAGTACACAGTACACAGACAGAGACGAGCAACAAACACAAACTTTGTAAAATATAATATCCTAATGTAATTATCATTACCACACACATACACTATGTTTATATTTTATATGTGTATGAAAAGGGTACGCACTCTCTTGAATCTGGCTGGTGTTTAGGTTGGACAAACGATGAATATGTTTGGCCATTATTATTTAATTTTCATATCATAATATTTTAAATGCAAATATGTATGCATATGAATGTATGTGTGTATGTGATATGGACAGCAAAGTTGGGAGCAAACCTCAAATAAAACACTCCCTCTGCCTCATTATTATTACATGTTATGTGATGTTATTATTATATTACTCACCGGAGTTTAATTCATAAAGTGACTGACCATTCTGCATGTCATGTTTCACTTTTGCCAACAACGAAAACCAAGAGATCACGGCATGCTTTTGTTATTTGTGGAAGTTATTTATGTATACGTTATGCATGAATCTCACCCTTTGTGCACACAATGCAGCCCAACACACAAAAAACACACACATGAAATAACAAAGTCTAACTAGGTATGAGTTTTACATTGTGCTTTCACGGTATCATAAATAGTTTCATAATTACCGTAAGCTGTTTGAAAACACATTTTCAAACCCAGCTGCATTTTACATATCTGGGATTTTCTGCAGAATATTTTAGCAATCTTGATTCTTTTGGAATTCCGACAAAATTTCCGAGATAATCACCAAGATATAAAGTATACAATTTTTTTCTTGTTGGTCTTTTCCTGTCTATAATAATTCTATCTACACTGTACAATGAACATACAGGCAGTAGAATATCTTTATGAAGTGTGTATATAGGAGAGTTGTAAAATTTTACAAGATATTTTTAATGCAAGACATAAGCACCGAGATTTTTTTTCGACGTGTTAAAACTGTTGTAAGGATTTTCCTAGATATTTTAAAGGTTATCACAATACAACGTGGGTACATTTATGGTATGAACCTCGTTTAGTTGTATGATATGACAATATTCTGAATCCCAATATACTTATGTGTTGTACAATGTTCTCTTTTGGCTGTGTATCCACCCTGTCTTTTAGTTAGGCCATCATTGTCATCAAAAGAAATTTTCGTTTGATTCGATTTCAAGAGAAAAACTTTGTGTTTACATTTCGATTTGTGTGTGAGTGTGTAAAGGAAAAAGAAGTATAGAGGGAGAGACTAGTTTTTTCCTATGTAATATCATAATGGAAGCTCAAATAGTTTAGTGGCTCCATTCGAGTTTATTAAGTTTGAGTTGAGATAGACTGGAAAAGTACATAGTGTATGAACATGTTCTGCCTATTCTTTGGATCATCATCGTTATCCACCTCCTTTAAACTCTCCCTTATATCTACATCACTTTTGTCTTTATATGATGCGTGGATTTTTCATATATCAGTAATTGAAAAAAGGTCGAGATTTGATAAAAAAAAGCGCCAAACTATCATCTTTCTTCTTGTAATTTGTACTTTTGTTAGGACAAAAGCAAAAATAAGATGATGATGGTAATAGCGATGGTAATGATGATGATGCGGGTCACATAAAGAAGGAGGGAAAGAAACATGATTGGAGGTAAACATTACCCAGCGTATATGTATATACGATATACAACATATGTATACATGTCCACAAATTACACTTACATATAAGTTCATATGGAGACGGGCGTATTACTATATAGAGAATCCACTATGTATAGGTAGGTATAGGTATATGTTTAAGAGCGAATGCGAGATCTGAAACAACTGCTGAAAGATAGACGGAGAGAGTCGTGGTGAAAAAGAAAGAAAGAGCAAAAAGCAACCAAGATGACGAAAACTGGAACTTGATTTCCTTTAAAGAACTGATGAAAACACAGGCAAAAGAGTCCGCCTCATGCATCCTATTAAAGGATCAAAACGTAATCAGTCGTCGAGGCACCGTGATATATGTTGAACAATGTGCATGAATGGAAAACTCTTTGGTTACTCCACTATCATATACAATACAACCATCAACTATAGAGAAAGATTGCAGGGGGTCTATTCACAGACATCCCGGGATAGAAAAAACTGTGAAAAAATGAAAGATCGCACACTCTCCTCCTTCCCCTCTTCAGGTTCATACGTATTATAGTGTAGACATACTGTGAATGTACATCTCATGTATACTTCATACACATTGATATATGAGCAGTATTTTGTAAAACGAAGAAAGATGCAGTGACACTACTTCTTGGATCTTGTTTTCTTTTTTATGCATGTTTCTAAACGCTGGAAATTCTGTCTCAGTTTTTGGGATTTGAAGTGTAGACTAAAGAAACAGTTGACAAAATATCAGCAAAATAGTCTTTTGAACTGTTTCCGAGTAATGTACATATGTGGCCCTTTCAATTTTTGTGGAGAAATTACAGCTAATTATGTAATAATTATGTTGATAATGCATAATTTCGAGGGAGGAGACTTGTCCAAATAGATTCTAAATGAGCTTCTGGTCATTCTCAATCTTCCCTGACTTTTTGTTCTTGATTCCGATCTTGTATATCACGCCATCAATTTTTTCCTTATAATCTCTTCTAATATTGGCATGTTATTAGCGATTAAGATGATATGAAGCGAGTCGAGAGAGTAGGGTGAGAAAATGATAGGATAATATAATACTTATGATAAGATGCTATATTTAGATATAATTTATTATGGAAATCTTATGCAGAGAGATTGAGATAAAGAAAAGGGAGCAGAGGGATGAGAAGAAGGCATATTATGTTAAAAAAATTATAATTGAATTAGTATATTGAACTTCCGACTGGTTCACATCACACAGCACTAATTCATCTGTTCTTCTTTTTTTAGTTTGTTTTGGTTTTGATTTAGCTTCAAACGGGACCAGAAGCTAATAAATAACTAATGCTGATATATATATAGTGGGGAACAAAAAAGGGTAGACATTAGACGGCAACTCGACACTGGCCATGCATGCCTAGAAAAAATGATTATGAACCAGAGCCAAAGCCAAAGCATGGCAACATTTAGTACATAATATATGTATAGAGAGAGGCAAAGAGAGAAAAAGAAATAAAGCCCAATTAAATTCAAACCCAGAAGTAGAACGGGGGAAGAAAATAGAACCAACAAGTTCATCCTCATCCTCATCACCATTATCGTTATTATAACCTGAAATGGGTTGTAAATACAATAGTACAATGTAATGGCGAGAAAATATAGATAGAATTGCCTCCAGTCTCCAGTGAAACTATATACATACACAACGATGAAGGCATAGAAAAAGGTTTCGGATCTGGATTTTGTTTTGTTTTATTTCATGTCTTCAAGAAGAAACTTGAAAAGCCTTGTGCAACTGCAACACACAACAGCAATAATAAACATAATAATAATAATATCGTAATAGGGAAAAAACGAAGCAGAAAACGATAAAAGAGAAGAAGGGGAAATGTTAGGAATATGTAGGAAATTCAAAGGATTATGGTGATATTGTGAATTGAGTTGAATTGGGGAGAAAAAAATGAGAAAGGTAACGATAAGATGCTGTTGTTAATGCTGATGATAATTTTAAAGGTAAAACTGTTGTGCGTGTGTTTCATTTCAAATTTCAAGGAGGTTCCAAAAAACTTTAAGAACTGAGAGAAGTTTTAAGACGCATAGCAAGAAAAGAGTGGAGATGATGATGATGATGAAAAAATATAAAGAGAAGACGAAAAAGAAAGAAAGGAAAGAGAGAGAGAGACAGAGAGAAGACACCTGGCAAGCGTAAGGAGTTTGGTTTGACGGGGTCTGGCGACCAAAACGTGGAAGGCCAAGGAGAGCAGATGTTCGACACTCGGCTCGTGTTCAATTCAAAGACGGACCCTTCGGCCAACACACAACCCTCCATCCCAATCCAAATCCAAATTCAGCATCTTCAATCCAAAAAAGATCTCTCCAAACAACCTCCAGATTCCTCACTTACGTACACAGCATCATCAGCAACTACTACATTTGATGCTGCGATTAGTCTCCGTCGTCGTATGTATGTATGTACATATTCGATTTCGTGGAAATCCAAACCACGCTCCATTCTTTTCCTTACACTTTCTATATATTATGATCAATATGAGCCTAGCATCATCTAATTTTCTATATTGTATAATGTGTGTATAAAATGGATCATAATATATTTAATCTGCTGTCGTCGTCGTCCTCCTCCTCCCAAAAATAAAAATCCAGCAGTAGTCATCTCAACGGGGTTTGGATCGGTTCCGTACCCTAATGCTGCGATTTTGTCCTTGGACAAGATATCCATGATTCTATATGGATATGTATCCATATCCTTAATACACAAATGGAGTCTGTAGTTCACCTCTTTTTTTGAGCCATTTCCCTATATATTCCGGGTAGTCCAGATCCAAACGGCCCAAAATAAGCCATTTTTGAGCCTAAATTGCTTATTTTGAGCATTTTCGGGTCCCCATACATTGAGGTCATACCTATCCAAAGTCGACAATTTAAGCCTATTTTAGTCGAAAACTGCTTATTTTGACGTTATTCATGTTCCGAACCAACGGCTACAATTTAAGCCTTTTGTAGCGAAAACGGCTTATTTTGGCCATTTCAAGCCATTTTTGATCGCGCCATTTTAAGCCCTTTTCGATGGGCTCATTTTAAGGACTTTTTGATGGGCTCATTTTAAGGACTTTTCGATTGGCTCATTTTAAGGACTTTTCGATTGGCTCATTTTAAGGACTTTTCGATTGGCTCATTTTAAGGACTTTTTGATGGGTTCAAATTAAGGACTTTTCGACGGGCTCATTTTAAGGACTTTTTGATGGGCTCATTTTAAGGACTTTTTGATGGCCTCATTTTAAGGACTTTTCGATTGGCTCATTTTAAGGACTTTTCGATTGGCTCATTTTAAGGACTTTTTGATGGGCTCATTTTAAGGACTTTTCGATGGGCTCATTTTAAGGACTTTTCGATGGGCTCATTTTAAGGACTTTTCGACGGACTTATTTTAAAGGCTTTGGTTAAGAGTTGTTTTCGCGCCTGATGCGCGTATTCGGCTTGGATTCGACTTTTTGATGGGTTCATTTTGAGACTTCAATGGGTTAATTTAAGGTTTATTTAAGCCACTAAAGGATGTTGACGATTGGGACATTTCGAACCGATTCGGAATGTGGCATTTTAAACCCTAGGTTAGGTCAAAAAATCTGTTTCGCGCATGATGCGCGTGTTCGGCTAGTTACTTCTCTTTCTCATTTTACGATAGGCGTCTGCCTGCTTTTCTCAGGGCCTCTCCATCCTCTTCTGTACGTATATTTTCTACCTCCATTCCGTGTTCAAAGGCAAGCAAATTGAAAGACGAGGAAATACATTGTATTTATGCATTATTATAATAATTAAATGTTAAGGATGTTATACATAACTGGGAGCTGGTGCTGTTGGTGCTCAAGTTGTAACTATTTTATAACAATACCTTGTATTATTTGTATCTATGTATTTTATGCTTATTCTTCTGTTGTGTGCTTCTCAATTTGAAGATGAGAGTTTCATAATAATAAAGAAGATACAGTATAGTGGATATTATGTATTATTAATTGATTATGTATTATTATTAATTGTTAGTGATAATTCCTCGTCATTTCAATATATGGAAAAAGTGGATGGGGGCTTGAATTCAAAATGAAATTGAATATATGTATGCATGTGAATGGCCATGTGAATACTAATAAAATGAGTTTGAATAATATGGTTACGGCTACAATCTACATACGGCAATGTGTGGGTGATTAAACGGCAATTCATAAATCAAATATTAT
>JAQIVE010001828.1:0-22683 GCA_034698285.1 Sminthurinus bimaculatus | reverse complement strand
ATTCATTAAAAATTGTGAATGTAGTCTCTTTTTATTCTAGTTTTAACTTTTAACCACGTTCGCCAAAAAATGACACATCATACGCGAAAATGCATGTGTATGTACTCTCTATTTTAATTGAGATGGTGATCCAAATTTTGCTTTCGCCATCCATTAGTATGGAGAAAGTAAAATTTGGATCACAATCTCAATAAAAATAGAGAGTATATTGAGGATAAAGGTCCCGTATAGAGTCAAGAAAAGAGAGAGAGAGAGAGAAAGGAAGACAAAGCTTTGAGTAAAATGTGTATTCTATGTATGTACTATGATTAAACGTTCAAAGCTACTTTTCAGTACATACACAAAAATCATCTCAAAATTATACAGAGTTTTTACTGCATAGGACTAATACGCTTCCTTGTTAATTTATTTTTCTGTGGTTCCCAATGCGTGTGTGTACATTGTACATGCCCATACTGACGTTTGTCCTGTATGGAAAGTACATTGATTACACGTAATTTTGATTTCCTTCAAATAATCTTTATGATTTAATCACAAAAGTATGTAATATGTACCTTTTTAATTATTATTTCGGACGGTTGCACTTGTGTATTATCAACGGGGAATGGTCCAAGAATCTTGGCATTTCTAATG
Organism: Sminthurinus bimaculatus; assembly: GCA_034698285.1. NCBI lineage: Eukaryota > Metazoa > Arthropoda > Collembola > Symphypleona > Katiannidae > Sminthurinus > Sminthurinus bimaculatus. Next base: position 22,050 of record JAQIVE010001828.1, on the reverse strand, counting down.
ATTCTCATTGTACGAAGCACCAAAAACGTTTCCGGGAAAGTTTGCGAAATGTTCTTTCTGTCCATTTCCTACTTTTTCTATGGCTATCACGCTATGGCCTCATATTATGTTATGTATCGTATCTTCTTGATTCAACTGCAGAATCTTTTTTTACTCCTTGAATGTCTTATACTCGCATGTCGTCATCGATAGTTCAGTCAAAACAGGATTATCTTGGTTAAGTTCATTTTATTCCACTTCATCTGCAATTTTACAGTTGGATTCCGACTATCTATTAGTTGGATTTTTATATAGAAAGTTCGCCGTTATTTGCAAAAACATTATCAATTGTAAATTAATTCTACGGTAAATGCATATCTATCAAGTTATACATACATAACATATAACATTTTTTTAAATGTTGCATATTTTTAAGTTTCGGCTGTCACCATAAAATCATCAGTTCCGGGTTTTTTAAATACAACATGCATTTAAATGGTTTTATAACGAATTTTTTTAAGTTATCGATTATTAGGTAAGTAATGGTTGAACTACATTTTATGTACATTTTTGTGGTTTTTAAAAACTCAGAATAATGAAATACATGAGTAATACCAATAAAACCTTGTAGAAAGGCCTACTTAAGTGATAAATTTGCATAATTTTATCTTCTTTTCTACATTTTTTTTATAAACCCTTATTTGCTTGTTGTTGTGCCAAACAAAATGTTCAGACAATAATCTTATGGCGTCGCCCTGAATTCGGAGCTGGTTCCATGTTCTTCATTACAATATTATGCTGTGTAATGGGATAATAATAATGTGCCCAATGTATGTAATCCCAATATGACACAAATTGCAAAATTCACTGTTCAAAGCTCAAGTAATGGAGGTAGAGTGGAGTGAGGTAGGTAAGAAAAGAGGGACGAAAGTGAAAAGACAGACGCGTGAAAGTGAGAGCAAATACTATGGAGTCAGTCCGCTCGACTCCAAGTCGAGTTGACTATGGTGGTGATGACAACATATAGACATGGGTAAATACTTGTTGTAGAGCTTAACAAATCGCCTTTTCCTCTGCTGTGTCCGCTCTTTTTCTACTACTTTTGTCACTGGTGTACGTCTGCATTCGGCATGTACACACAGATAGTCTTAAGCTGGAGTCCTTGCTCAATCTGTCTTTACTTGAATCCTGCAATTTATTAAAGCTTTTCAACACAAACGAAAGGGAAAAGATCATAGCAAAGATGTTTTCATCTGACTTTTCTTAAGTTTCTCATCCTCTACATATAATTTACGAGTACGTATGCATACACACTACACACTTATGTATATTTGTAGTTTAATTTTTTGATATAATGCAAGCCAAGAATATATTATTGTGAATTATTGCACATTTAAAATATGGGAGATCAGATAAAAGGCTGAACCAACAGACAACAGACAACTTACAGTGGAGCCAGAGTGCCTGCATATACATAGAATGGCAAAACATAATGATAAAGTGGTTGAATGAAAGATTCCCGTGTGTGTGCTTAACTTTTGCTCATTTCTCTGAATGAAAGATGTATTAAGATTAAGATGCAGATGCGTATTTACGTATAACGTAGATCCCCGATGCCAACACATCACCATCACATATGGGGAATGTGAACCTCCTTGTGTAATATGTATTGTACAACGTTTCCCCAAAACACAGGCACATATGCGATTTTTTCAGCTGAATAATAATATCACATAATCGTAATGGTATAAATGTACTTTTTAATGATACTTAAAACCAAAATGAGACGGGTATACAAAAATATAAAAAGATTTTGTGTACAAACACCGATAGCCATGTCAGCAGTCAGTTTCAAAGATGAAAATATCAACATTTGCAAACAACTTGTGTACGAACAAGGACGACATGAAATGTATTTATTATGCTTTTCACACACATGTTACATGTACTGTGCTACATACAGTGACTGTAGTATGCAAGAAGCTATTTGACTTTTTATGTGTTTTCTGTTTCCTTGTAAGCAAGGTTGGATTTGTTCCCGAAGTGATTTGTCTAAAGTCTGAAGTCTAGACGGAGACTCGCAAAAGAATTGAATTAAGAGAGGGACAATGGTAACAAGTAGCCCGGTTAAAGACACGGAGTCTGAGTAAGTATACTGTACCTATCTCTGTTTCTAGCTAATGTTGTGTCATACCCTATATAGAAATAAAAATAAAACCAGGTTTGTTTACTCATGTGTGTGGACACTGTGCATTTAAAGGTTTTGAATGATACGCCCCTCTTTTGCCCTTTATTGAGAGCAATAATATAATACTAATCGGCTTTTTACTTCGTATGTCCTGTCAACAACAAAGCCTTTTCTCCAGTCATTTAAATCAATTACCGTATCAATCAACGTTCTTTACGATCTATACACTATACACATGCTCCTATTGTACATGTCATTGTATATTGTATGTGTAGTTGGGTTTGTATTGGGTAAAGAAAGTTACTTTTCACGGCGCTCTCATTACTATAGGTACTTTAATCTTTTGCCTCATCTCTACCTATCATAGAGTAACATCTGCCTATTGTCCATTTTCACCTATTGAGAAAATATATGTAAAATGATGCTAATGTATTTATGTGTTGAAGCATCAGTAATAAATAATACAATACATTTAGCATTTAGGGTTCACGAAACAGAAAAAACAGATTCCTTCATTTCACGTCATCGCAATGTGACTTTGTGACCTATCTGCCCACTTAACCTGTATATAGAGAGATAGGTTGTATCTTGTATCCCCTATGTTAATGTACTCTGTAGATGGTAAACATGGCAGGATGGTCTCAACTTAATTTGCTGGATGGTACTGTTATAAAGGGATTAATAATATAAAGGGCTGACCAGCGAGTCATGACGAAAGGGGGACGCGATGCTTACAAATTTCAATTCATCAGTTGAGGATCTCCAAAATGAAGGAGCATAATACACATGTAGATCGTTTACTTACATGTGTGACATGATAATGTGGAATCACGACCTATCCAACAGAAAGTCTATTGTCAACACAAAAACTCATCGAGCTGGAAAACCTGCATTTGTGTTGTGCATAAATACATCATACGTCTCATGGTTTTTTGGCTTTTCAAACTCTCAATTATTCTCCAGCTTACAAATATCAATTTTACTTCTGGATTTTGTCACATCTTTTGTGTGTATACATGTAAATATATGTAATAAAATAATGAAAACAAACTGAACGTTCGCCATGATGCTACGAGATCAAACTATAAACATTAAGTCTTAATCACCTAACCACAAATCGCTTCATTAAAAAAGGTCAGTACGATTCTAGTCAATTGTTACATTTCGTAGATAAAAAACCATTTTTTAATTTTCTTCACGAGTCCTTTTGATTCTTGAACCGCTTAATGTGTAAACTTTAGGGCGCTTTGTATACACAAGCAAGTTAGCTCCGTACCTTAAATAGCTTCTGACTAATTATTAACGTAATGATTATGAACAATTTATGTTACGAGCTACGAGGCCTTCTGTTTTATTTCAATCATGTTGATGCCACAGTCATATAAGAATAATAACTTATTGTAAATCTGTAGCTGTCTTAATATGTACAGATATACATATTATTCATTGTGGGTTTTTGTGGATCTAACTTCAGTTACGCTAATATCCAAATCTTTTTTGCCGTCCTCTTTTTTTACTTTGCTATGTGTTAAGAATGAGGAAGAAAGTTCAATGAAGCCGCATCCTATCGAGATTCCCCATTCTTGCATCTATCCACTTACTCTGCTTTTTTAACGTGTATATCTTAATACATGAACACATACATATGTATGATACATGTGAGAACACATATTTTCATATTTAATTTATGGCGAACGGTGAATTACTTGCATCAATAGGGCAATAAAATAAAAATAGCTGTGGTTTATACAAAGTTCCGCGGTGCAATTGTCTCGGTTTGAAGGAGCTTAATTTGATTAATATATCTATTTATTTATTATTTATGACCACTTCAAATTTTCAGTATATTATGTACAACAAGTACAAATGTTCCAAATTATTTGAGTTTGAGTAGTTTGGCATTTAGAGGATTTTGCTGCAAGAAATCACAGAGTCTGAATATTATTACATAGAAAAATTCGTTCGTATATGTACTAAATACTACGCATACACGAATCTATCAACTTGTACTTGGTACATGGTACATTACATACTAGCATAAGGGTTTTTGTACACATATGTGATTTTGTACTTTAGTTATGCACATAATACATTATGTATGCAGTATCCATGTCCATACAAAAAACAAGGAAAAGTCCATTTCTTGTATTTTCTATTTTGTCCTATACTCTATATATACATAGTTCTGTATAGGAGGTATCTCTCATCTTGATTTAACTTTTAACTGAGGAAGCAAGGTTATTATGTCAAGTTCAAACGAATAAGTACGATAAGTGAATAGGCTGAAATTCTATTGACAAGTACTGATATAAGTCAACTTAATATTGAATTATATATTGGTGTAAAAATTCGCTGTATAACTTACTGAGCTCGGCTGTCACACTTAATGGGAAATAAGAGAGTTATGATCTGTATTATCCATAATATATATTTGTCATTGCTATTCTTTTAAATGGCACAAACGAGCTGACTTGCGATTATGTGTATTTGTACTTAATAAATAATAAATTGTAAGACTTTTAAATATGTATTTCATAATTTATAGAGTTCCATTCGTAGTTAATGCACGACTTATATTTTCATATGTTGTATAGAATTTTAGAATACCTATGAAATATGTTATAATGCACGCATATTTCATTCCTGCAGTCTTTTTGCAATATTTGTCCATTTACATCATACAGTAAAATTTATACGTTTCTGCTGCTTTATTATGATGGCGTCTTCTTTCTCCTTCCGACGCTTCATTTCTTACATAATATAAGTACATATATGTATAAAGTAAATAATGCTTTAGACATCATCGTCATCTCTTCAATGCGTCACTACATATGTATGTATGCATATTATAATGTTTTAAAACTTTTCCCTATTCGCTCTCTATTCATTTAAATTGAACACTTTGAGCTCGATCTTGATCTCGAGGAAAAGGCAGAGATAAAAATGGCTTTTTCACAAAGGGTTGACAAGAGTTGACTTTACTGCTGAAATAATTGCTCGTTGACGATAATAATTATGCATTATCAAGTATGATCTCTCAGGAAGCCATCAAAATTTCCGGGCTCCTCATCGTCATCAAGAGAGTGACGTCCGAGTGTGAGATAAATATGTCACCTTTTCTTTATATAATACAATGTAAATGCTTCTTCATGTACAAATAGGTATACATATCGACACTGTTGGAAGGACTTTTGGATTTTCTCCTTATGCATAAAAGTACACACACCGAGAATTTCATTCATGATTTTATTTCTCACCTCACCTTTAAACCTCACCTGTCAGTCAAATCAAAGTTGAAAGTTGTCATACAAGAATATTTTACATGAGGAACTTGGGCTGAGTAATTATTGTACTGCTATTATGTGGCTTTTCCTCTTGTATGTATGTTTACGTCTATTTTTCTTCCTGTTATCCTGAAGGTAGATTTTACGCACATTGCCTTTATTTTTAAAGCAAAAATTGAATGAAATCTTTAGACTTTTCTCAAAACTCTGTTTAAAATTTCAACTGAAAACTGAATGCTCCAGGGAATTTCGACATGAGGAACAAAAATATGATGGGTTATTTATCTCCTATCCCTTCTACGAAATTTCGATACAAATATGATTGAATTGAGCTGCAACTTCAAAAGCAAAAAAAGGGAAAAAGCTGGACAAGCCAAACGGTCAATTAAAAAAACCTGGACCAAAGCTCGAGACTTGGAACACCTTCATAGATATTTATAATGTGTACAATTTTACAAAATTCGGATGTGCATATTGCCAGCAGTTGATACATATTTACGCACACATTAAAATTAATGCTTGCATGACTATTAATAATAGTGAATAGAGATTTTAAAATTTGAACCCCTAAATATGCTTATGAGCCTATGACACTGCACAACAAAAAAAGAAGAGAAATGACAAAAGCTAATGAATATATTTAATAATTGAATTGACACGCTCATCTATTAACCGGGCAATCATGATAAATGAGAGACATGATTGACAAGAGATCACTGGACGGGAGAAAAATTATAGGGACAGTGGTCAAATTTTAAGTCCATTTCCTACGTTTCACTCAGTCTGGACGCTCTTTTCAGGTCCAGCAAATATGTATGTACATTCGTTAGAATATAGAACTGTAGATGTGCGGTTTGTTGAAAGTGTATGTGGACAATAATGCAATCCAACGCATTATTGTGGGGGCGAGAGCAACAGCCGGCCAACACGCTCTTGTTCAATGTAGAGTACATACATACTAAACACATAATAAGTAAAGAGACCAAAACAAGATGGAAAAGGAGAGACTAAGTGGACAATGGTCAACCTTGTAGTCATTGTGAGGTTTTTATTGTCCTATGTGACATGTCGTGTGCCCACCTTTCTCCTGGTCAATGGAACAACATTCAACTTGTCTCTGTCCTCTCTTTTCCAAGTATACAGATACAAACTAACCACACACATTATTTTGTAGATTCATGCATTTAGGAACAAGAAAGGACACACACGACTCTTGTTTGGTACATTTTCATGAGGAGTTTTGAATTTTTCAAGTGACTGCAAAGTGAATGGGACACATTGTATGTAGATGGTCATTTTAGCTCTCAACTCTCCACTGCCCAGTCTTTACTCTTTGGTTTTGATTGTAAATTGTTGCAAAGTAAGATGCCAGACGAGAACTCACTTTTATGGTCAAATGGACACTACTTATAATCATTATATTTGGCTAAATCTGGCGGAATCTTGACAAACGCATCATACATAATATGTACCCATGTATTAAAAACTTAGACCCTTCGTCGTCCAGCAAAAGAATGTAACGAATTAAGTATCTCATATAGGGAACAGGGATCCATAAATAAATAATTCCTATCCGTATAACCTTACTTTTACCACACACAAATTAGTCGCCTCTCTTTCTCTCTCTCTCTCCTGCTTACGTACTTACTCGCACTTTTGAACTTTGGATTTAACGCGAGTGAGTGGCTGAGCATATGTTTAGCTGGAGTTGGACTAATCGGCGATTTCGGCGATTGGACATCACAAAGCTTGACAGGCATGTTATTACCAAGCCGAGAGAGTGAGAGTGAACCATGCGTTTTGAACTTTACATTTTTGACAAATACACGTACAACATCTTTAAGAACTGGGAGACGCTCATTAGCTCCTCATGCACGAGATTAATGCATCGGCGAGATTTTACAGTGTTTACTACACTTATAATATTTTGTTTTGTAGCTCCTTTATGTACATATAAATGTGCGGCTATCCGTATCATTTGAAATGATATACAATTAAGAGTATTATTGATTATCGTAGATATTTAGATTGCTTCAGATACATGCACACAATATGCTACAATTTTCTGTAATATATTGCGATAATATTCTCGTACCAGTCCGCTGTTGTGGGCGGCAGACTCGGAGATTTACACTGCACTTCTGTAGAGTTTCTAGAGTCTGATGGATGACAGCGCAATGTTTTGGTGTAAGTTTCTATGTACAGAACTGCTCAAGATGTTAATGCCGAGGTACTGGCACTGGCTGCAAAGTAAGTAGAGACAAGAAGAGGCCGCAGACGAAAAGAAGAAAAATGAAATAAGAGCAAATGGCAAAAAGACATGCTCGCGATTAAGGATTAGAATTAGAACGGTTTCACTCGACAGGTGATAAATATCATCGTTCTGAAATACAATATGTTTGTAATTCTTCTCTCTATAAAATATGCTGAGGAAAACTTGTGTAGACGTAGATACTATATTACAATAATGTGTAACCTCAGAATGCATTTTTTATAAGTTGTAGCTTATACATTATGCATGTATATTTGCAGCTCGCAGTGTACAATTTACAGTTCAAGCTACTTTTTAACTTGGTGCACACTAATTTTAGCCTTTTGGCGTCGAACAAGATCTTCTGGCTTGCTATTGACAATCCCGAATTAAAACTTTACTATTTATAATGTATCAGATGCACAACTTGGTAAAATAATGAGCTGCAATAAAATTGTCCAACACATGCATACATACGCATACATAAGCTGGTAAATTTTACATATTCCTACAAACACCAACGTGTATGTTGGACGAATAAATTTATAGGACGAGCAAAAGACTGTTATGTTTTTTATTTTAATCATCACAAAAACCTCGTTCACCTATGAATTTAAGTGTACTTGCTGGATGTAGGTTATGGCTGGAGAATATCAAAAGTCATTGCACTATGTCTTGGCAGCAACATTTATTTCTCCTTGTTATGTATGCAAATTAAAGATGTTTAAAATTTAAAGCCAGTTTTTCCATTTAGCATAGATGCTTCTATTAAGAGTTTAGAAAAAAATCCATGTGTGGGTCATATTCATTATAAAGTGTAATTAGATAGAGATAATAATAGAGATAATAATATACTTCATGTACAAGATTAAAAGCTACAATGCTTCTAGTGTTTTTAAAAACATTGCCTGTACATCTAAGGGGAATTTTTCTTTGTTCTTTACAGCAAAACCATGGATACGGAAAATGTATTCACTACTCACAGACACCATGTAGTATTCACTGTACAGAAAGTCCAAATCCATTTGTTTTTTGTCTCAACGTGCCTCCAAACCTTACCCATATAATATACTCTCAAAGCGAGTGAAGGAGAACTGCCTAGCACAAAATGGCAGGGATCAAGCTTGCTTTCTTTAAAATAAGATGACTCGTACCTCATACCTCATATCTCCTACAACATCATCAACATTCGTCAAAGTTTCTTCAGTTTCCAGTTAGAGTAACCAAGTCTTTTTGTTGGAAACAAGCATGGAAAATAAGTTTCTCATTACTTTACATTTATCTGCTTACAAATTGTGAGTATTCTCGGCCTTGTGAAGCCAATCCACTCAATCGCCATTCACTTTGAAAAGTTAGTTTACATGTTTTATGGAAATTTTCAGTACATGCAAACGACGTATTAAACTGGTAGGTAAATATACATGTATGGCTAAATTGATCGAATATTAAAATTTGTAAAAATCATTACCATCCTTCGTTTTGAAACATTGTAGTCTACAATTTGTAGATTAATATTTTGCCTAATGTCTCCATATGGATGTTGGAGTAGCAGACATTATTATAGTTATCTGCATGTATATTGCCATAGCCCCTACACATGATATAAATACAATGTACTCTTAAGTGGTTCTACAGTTTCTGTCATTATTCAAATTTTTAACTCAATACATAACATACGACGGTAGTTTACCAGCATTGAAAAGGGACCTCGGAAGAAGTCCCCTTGTCGTGTCGTTCAGAAAAAAGTACACGGTTAATTTCAACTTTTAGATGAGTACATAACTAACAATAAGTATACGCAAAGATAGGATAGAACGAGAGAGAAAAAGAGCTGCCTACATGTGGTTCACCAAACATGAGACAAACGACCACCCTACACACATAATAGACTCATAATAAACTACCGAGAAAGTCAAAGCACGTTACATCTAATGTATATCATGTATAATGTATAGGAAAATGGTCAGAGATACCTACATACTATATACATACAAATATAGTAATGATAATACTAGTGATCATGTCTATAATATAATATATCATATTATTATTATTAGTGTTGCTCTGTAAAAGCAAGTTGTTGGAGGGTAGTGTCCTTACGATTTTAAGACCCTTCTGTGCGTACATATACATATATCCTTGTTCTTTCATATTTTCATCCTGCCTGTATGCTTACCTGTAAATTTTACATTTTATAATAATATTATAATAATATACATATTATAGAACAGCATTGATTGAATATGTGTGAGTGTCCATGTCCATGTTTTCCAAGTCCCCTGATTGCTTCGCCCGTGTTAGAATAAAGTAAAGCAAATAGTCTACTTTGACTACTTAGTTAATACACGAACGTCAAACTACAACAATTTTTCATACTTTCTGCGACCGACTGATAACTGATAAGCTCATTCCAAGTTCATCGGTTATTTGAATAGTTGGTTTTGGTTCTCTTTTAGCCTACACTTATACCTGAATAAGAATAATATTTAGTACGTGAATAGTGAATATATTAAATATTCCATAACTTATAATAATATATCTTTATCTTGTTCTTATTCTTATTGGTATGTTTTTATCTCTCCTTTAGACTAGTCTTACTCCCAGGTAAAATACGTATATGCTGCATATTATAATATTGTATTATATACATATACTGTGGTTGACAATAATTATAATAATATATGCTTGCATGTACTTCGACGTCAAAGTGTGAGCGAGGTCTTCAAAGAAGGAACATTTGACATTCAAAATTGTGTCCAAGATCCAAGAGTGAAGTTTCATATATTTTTTCATACTCAAGCAAGTGTAAGTGTACAAAGTAACCAGTGAATCCTTTTTGTTTGAGTTATTTCCATACTCTCTTTATAATTTGAGTAAAAAGTAAGACATAAGTTCGTATAATATAAGAAAGAGCTTATAAATTAAAAAAGTGAATCGTTAGCACAAAGTATAATTCTTTGTATTAAATTTTCAACATTATAATATATCATCAATATCATAAAAGATGGATCAGAAACTTGCAAAAGTTCCAGCTCAACAAAAGACAGCGGATAATAATAAGGACAGTGGTGGTAGTAAAAAGATAGTTGAAATTGTGTTTTTTTGTAATTTATGTTCGTACAGTACCGACAAGAGTGCTAACTTAAATCGTCATGTCAAGACCATGCACGAGACAGTAAAGGAATCAATTCAATGCTGCGGTCTCAAGTAAGTTTTAATAACCGTATTTTGTACTTTGATCATGATCATTTTGACATAAATTACAAGTTATGATACTATATTATTACGCTATGTATAAGTTATCTACTTCATAACATTACATAAGTATCTACAAAATCTAGGTTGTTACTTCATAATATTATTATGTATTAAAGTTTATATATAGACAAAATCAATGTGATACTTATTGCAAAAGTTGTCTGAAAAACCTTTCTTTAATCTGGAAATTTTTGTTGTTTGAAATTTAACAGATTCTCAAACAAGGCGGACTTTAGAGATCACAATAAACTGGCTCATGCGGATGGTCATAAATGTGAGGTTTGTTATAGGAAGTTCAGCCGTCGAGCGCTCCTTCGTCGTCACTTTAGTGTACACAATGGCTATCGGGAGTTCAAGTGCCCCTATGCAAAGTGTACGTATGCTAGTTCTCATAAATCCAATTTAACCCGTCATATGAGAGTTCATGGATGTAATAATAATATCGTGGTATTCAAGCCCCGAATTTCGGAACAACAAAATCAGCATCAAAAACTTCAGATTTTGCAGTCAGACCACAATCAACACAAACCACAACGGCAACAACCACAGCTACAAATACATTTTCAACCAGATTCTACAACTAAGACAAGTCCAATAGTTCCAGTTCCATTGAAAAACGTTTGCTCCTCACATTATCATCATAATTATGATAACCATCATAGCTTTTACAATGAGAAGCAGGAGCTTCACCATCATCGCTATCATCCTGATAGCAGTTATTATAATAACAGCAATAATAATGATAATGCTACTCAAAGTATCAAAAATATCAGCAACACCTCATGTAGCAGTGAAGATGAATCTATACTTTGTCCCATAAGATCTAATCCATCGGATTATTCTCCAGAGGTAGTTCCAAGAATTAAAACAAGTAAAATTTCTCATTCCATTGACTCCATTCTTAGTCGGAGTGACAGCATTAGAGAAAGCAACAACAACAATAATAATACCGAAAGCAATGCCAACTCAACTCCAGAAAATGAAAACAAACCCTTGTCAACCCTGCTCAGTGAACCCGATTTGGATGAAGTTACTTCCACGACTTCCCCCTTGATTTCCCCTAATATGAAGATCGATCCAGATACACAAGGTGAAGGAAGACGAGAAATAACAACAACAATAATTCAGGATGAAAAGAAATGGGATTCATCTAGCTACGTTTATCCAATTCACTACAAACAAGAACAACAATGGAATGGTGATTATGAGAGTGAAGGAAACAAAAATTTATTTGACTTGTCCAGAAGTAAAATTTCATATTGGCCCCCCATCCACAATGGCAACATCAACATTTATAATGATGCTAACAATAATGCTAGTAGTTATGAGACAATTACAAGCAGCAGCAGTCTTAGTTTAAGTCATTCTCATTATGATAAAATTACTGCTATTTCACCGCAACAGCAACCAACTTTTACAGCTCCCAGATTCTCTTCCACTTACACTCATTTATTGGCCCCTACTTATGATTATGCCTCATCATTGTTACCAGTGGCTTCCGCATTGACCTCGCCGTCATTACCTGTATTGTCATCATCATCATCATCATCCACCATCCTCCCGACACCATCCGAGTCCTTCTATTTGAACCCAATATTTCATCCACTTCGAACCCCAAACTCTGATTTTAAGCCAGCTAATGAGTCGACGACAAATGGTCAAAAGTCGAGCGAGGATTTACGCATTTTACCACCATATCATTCTCCTTATGCCGTCCCTGCCCGATCCACTTCCTGCTACTACAACTATCCATCGACTTTTCAACCCAAAGTCCTAGTCTCAGAATCGTCACCGAGTAGCTCAACATCGACACCAGCCAACTTAACCCTTACGTCAACACAGCATAAAAACAACCACAACAATAGTCACCAACACCAACACAACAATCAGCTTTCATCACCTGGTCTTCCAAGCACTGATTCGTCCTGCTCAAGTTGTACTCTATCCTTTGCTCGTGTCAGCAATTATCAAGCGACTGAATTTGTGTCTTACTAAACTTCCGTCCTTCCGACTACTTGCATATTGTATAGTTTTTGCCTTTAATTTTTTTTTCAGTCTCTTTCCTCTTTCTCTTCTCGAAATACACCCAGTGTTATTTATCAAACTACATATACACATTGTAGTTACAATTGTATTGTAAGTTCCTAATTCCTAGTATTATATGAATATGAATGATATTTATCTATATTCATAATATAAATATAGTGTATACTAAAGTACAAAGCATCTATTTACAACTAGTATGTGTATGTAGTATATGTACTATGTATCCTTATAGTGAGGGGAGAAAAAATGTTTAGAATCAGTAATCAGTATCAATATTTCATGCTCAACGATAAGTTCTTGCAGTGATGTTATTTTTTTGTCTTTGTCTTTTTAAAAGTCACCATAGCCAGTTGCAAACTAAAAATGGATGTATTTAGAAGAAGAAAATACATAATATTATATTTTATGTAGTATTTTAGGGTAGTGGTCGGATCCTTCAAGTATTGACTTGTTTAGATAACAATTTTTAAACTACTGCCATCGTATAAGAAGCGAACTGATAATGAGTTTTCTCTCCTGCTTCTTAAAATTAAAGTGTATTCCAAATGGATAAAAAACGTTCCATTCATCGACTTATACAGTAAAGTACTGTCCGTACTTACTTAAAAGTATGTGTTCAAGAAATAATGATAAGGTAATAATCATTAAACTATGAAAGGCTTTTGTGAACAACTTTTTTTTGATAAAAAGGTTATTTTTTCTCTTCTATATCATTCATGTCATTTAATATTTAATTATCCCAGTTATTACTTTTACATATATTGTTATAATTATAAAGTATATATAAATATGAATAAAAGAGAAACAGTATACATAAATACATAGATCATGTGGCGTTTTCGTCTCATTTTGCCTAAAATATCGTAATACAATATTATAGTTTAGTTAACCTATTGTGCATTTTAATATGAATACGCAAAACTACAATGTTAATATGTATGTAATGCGAAGACGTTTAAATCTAAAGTTTAAATCATTTACTTATTGAGGGTGTCACATGCATGAGATTCCTCTATTAGCATCCATTCATAGGTTTCATTCATGACTAAAACTTTGTGAAGACGAGCTTGCTGATTATTATAAATAATAAACTGTACACACGTAAATAGATTACATACTTGTTTGTATCATGTATGTAGATTATGAAAATAGATCCAATAGCATAATAATATATGACACGTATCATGCATCCAGATACATGTTAAAATGGTATATTCTCTCTCTGTCTCTATTACTTAGAATTAGTCAAGCCAATGTGCTTCCTTGTAATGCAGTGTACAGGTAAACTACCCCCTTCCGTGCTTTTCTTCCTTCTTCACATCACGATAAAAGTATGTATGAACATGAAATGCAGGCTATCCATGCATACAATGCACTTTGTCTTTCCATTATTATAAGTATACCTGAAGAAAAAATTAGTCATGGGCAGAAATCATTCATTCATTTAACTGCTGTCTACAATCTACAGCCGCCTTTAACACCATCCCTTTCCTCAATTACATACATAATACATACAGTGCACAGCGGACTTTTACCTACAAGATTTTTGTTCTTTTAGTGGCATGTAGCTACATTATGATGATGTGTGACTTATGTGTAAAATGTCAATCTTCTAATAACTATTAAAGTATCGTTTCTTATTTAACACCATATTATTGTCTCTACAAGAAAAAATAGAATAGCTTGATTTCCTACCTAGATTAGGATGAAGATATTTTTTTAGTTTCATATATTATTATAGATTCAGTTTTTTACTGATAAGCGAGACATCAACGACAAGAACTTTTTTTAAAGTGGAGTAAAAAATTAAGTTGGTGCGTATGATCCGCTCATGTGTCCATATTTGGCATTGTTTCAGTACAAAGGAAACTGATAAGAAAAGAGGAGCCGATTGGCTGAAAAACATTCGTATATCCAAGTGTATTTTTTCTTCCAGTTCTTTAAAATAGAAATTGTACCATGCAATCTCTCCGTTCAATGTTAGTTTAAATTTTGTAATGTTACATCATGCTATAATATAATATGCATGGATGTGTATTTTCTCACCTTGAACTAGAAAAATGGTTCTACTTACAAAATTAAGTTTAAATCAAATGCGAATGCTGAACTTCAAATTCTAAGTAGGCAAAATAATCAGTAATCAGTCTCAAAACATGCTTTGATGTATGTTGAACAATTTACAGATCTCTTTTATAGTGAGCATCCAAATGACTTTCGCTACCGAATCAGAATTAGAACTTCCTGGCTATAAAGGCTTTTTAGCTGAAACATATATTATTATGAGCATTTTCATTTCATTGTTGTTGTTGTTGCCAAGTGACAAGATTCTGAGACGAAAAGTGGGGTATTTTTACTATAAGAGGAACACGATGGGAAATTTTTGCGGTCAGCACATACATATGCAGACCTATCTAAATAAGCATAATGCATAATAATATTGTATGTATTCCCTAACTTTTATACTATTTAATAATACGTACTGGATGTAAGCAGTAAATCTTCATTGACTTTCATTTTATATTTTAGCAGCTGAATAACGATTGAAAATTTTGACATATGTGGATCACTAATGACAACTTGGTACATATGGCATGACTTATGATTCATTATGTATTTATTACTTACATAGTGTGTAGTGTGTACTATGTATCAACTTAACGCAATACATACATAAATACAGCAATACGCACATTTTTAAGCAATATCGGGGCGCTTTGTGCGCCAAGTTTTTATGGTATTACTATTAACATTTTGTAGTGTCTCTTTTTCTACAAGAGTTTGTCCTTTGACTTTTTTATGATACATGTTGATCCACAACATTTTCCATTTCTATACACACTAGAGATAAATTATAATTATTCGCTTCCCTTCATGTTTGAAGAATTAACACGCACTCATTTTTCAGCTCTGTTGTTGGCTAACATAAGAACGATCAGGACTGATTGCGCCTTTGCAGTCTTTCATTTCATGCTGTGGAAAAACTGGGCTCAAAAACTCGAGGAAATGAGATCAAGTTCAAATAATATATTATACATACATCATTTAGTGGAATTTGTAAAAGAATCAAATCCTCATCTTTCTTCTTCCTTATTCTTCTTAATCTATGGACTGACCCCCGTTAAAATCATTTTGTAAGATATTTGGAACCATTTCAATAATAATGGAGTAAATAAATAAACGCTCGTGCAGCATGAAACGAATGCAATGGCGACGATTTATTTTAAGATTCAAATGCATGTAAATAAGCATATTTATACACTCTGCACTCCCGACTTGTAATATATCCGTATTATATTGAAGACGTTTACACATTTTTGGGCGCAATATAGTCAAAGAGCTATGTAATTTTAGTAGTTTATAATCAAAAACTGCGTAATAAGGGTTTTTAAGGTTTATTCACATTTTGATTTTTATTTTGTCACTGTTCACATTAGGGTCGCCGCTAAAAGCAATATAAAGCTTTTGGGTATATATTGGACCACTCTTAGTTAAGTAATTGAGTTTCATGGCGACTTTTGAAAAACCCCTGCATTTAATATTTACAATTCACACATGATGTACTGTTTAAAACCATCTTTTTTCATCGGGTAGAGCCTTTTCATATTTCTTACGTATGCAATGTATGCATGTGTTGTGCTATATGTAGCTGTTATCTTTTACGCAATTACGTGCTACATGCTGATTTTAATACCAACTACAAATATATGTAAATGCGAATTGCAAGCTTGAAGATTAGAACTGACAGAAGTTACTACTTGTCCTTGTTTCGGCGTGAAATTCTGGCAAAGCCTCCCGTTCATTCTTCAGTTTGATCTTTGATTCATCTATGAAAGACATTGGACCGCAATCAAGTACGAACGCGTGTATCACGTATCACGTATGTATAATGTATACGTATACCTACTTATGGAGTAACATAAGCAAAAGTTTGCAACGTAACTCCTGTACAATCTCTCATTGAAGACAAATAATTGTTTTATTTAGATGTGCATATCGTGCTACATCCTGTTTGGTTTTATAAATGCACTATTGTAGATATGTTTAATTCTTTTTCTCGTTCGAAAAATTAAAAAGCAACGTTTGAAAATTTTGGATCTCTCCTGAAACAAGAACTTGTACTGATTTTTGCACTAGGTGATTTTTGTTCTTTGTCTCGGCACCGGCGATTTTTTAAATTGTTTGATGAACTTGAAGTATAATTAGTGGCACGGGCTAAGGTTAAGGTTTATGCCTTGGGTGTGTTGCGATACGAGTGCATGATTTCGGGATTTTTGCGTTACATAATATGTGCACGTCGCCTACGCTGACATGATATACTTTTATTGTTTTAGTTTATCATATGTGACAAACGTGAATCAAGTTTGAAGTTGAGAAACGCCAAAAACCCTCAAATTTTAGTATAAAAAAGCCTTTCAGGTGTTACTTAAAGGTCACAAAAAAGTTTCTTCAAAAAGTTGCATGCACAAACGCCGTTTTTTAAAATAATTATGGACTAATGCACTAACAAAATGCAAATGTTTCGGAAGACTGCACACACTTAGCTTTGATTTTTGCACAACGTGTTCTGTTCAAAGTTCGTATTAGTATCATTTTATGATGTTCTTTATGTACACGCTTCGCAACATGCATAATAATATATTGTATGCATGCATAAACTTTCATATTCATATTGTATTTTCATGATGTATGTAGTATGTACATAGTACATACCATATGCATTATACATCACCAGTAAATGCATAACTGCAATGAATCCTTCCATAATTATATTAATAGTTTGCGTCATTTGATGTTGAGGTATAGCGAAAAAAGTAGCTTTGTTACCTGTCAAGTACAAAAGTACCTCTCAGCTTTGCGTAAATCGTTTTTCAAGTCGTAAACTCTGGGTAGCTTGGATAGCATACGTACAAAGAAAGGTCGAATCATAATATGCCCATTTCAAGGTGATGCAAACTTTTTATTTTTAAACTATGAAAATAAAAAAATCAATGAAAGTCACCAGTTTGAGCATCAGATGTATTGTAGTATCACCGCCTTGACACTTGACACAAAGGTAACGTTTTCTCCATTTTTAATGTAAGCACAGTCTTTATATTATGATATCTTATGAGATCTTAATTGATAGACTGTGATGTAAGTAAAAAGATTTGTGAGGCATGTATGCCCGCACCAAAATATCCCGCCGAATTCTGCCAGAAATTCTGCCAACCGAGTTTTTCGGCCAAAAATTGCAAGTTTTCTGTTAGGTGGGTGAAAACTTCCAACAGAATTCTGGAGATTTCGGCTAAATTCTGTTACTTTTCGGCCAAAAGACGGGCAAACTTTCTGCAGGAAAATTCTGCAAATTACTATTAAAAATTTTTGTGCGGGTATAATATAATCAGTAAAAGATGCAAAATCGTACGGCAAATTGATTTCCATTGCAAATAACGCATAGACTTTTTTACAGTTTTTTACAGCAGTGCAATACGCATCAAAATCTACAAAGAGAAATTCCGGAAATTTAGTATTTTGGAACATTAACTAAGTATCACTTTCTCCCTTCAACAGAGACAAGCTTCGAAAAAATTTGACTCTAGAAAGTCAAAAACCACTACTGACTCCTTAAATCCTTGCGGCTGTGGCCGGTAGATTTAAGTCCAAAATGTTTTTCATCGATATACGATATATCGTGCAGAATGAAGAATTAGAATTCGGAATTACGGAACTACACTTTAGATAATTAAATATTACAATTTAGTTTTTATTTTAGTCTACCACCAACCAGTTCAACCACTTGTTGACAAAAATATTGCTTTCTCCAAACGGCTTATACTGCGTGTATGACAAGATTTTGTCCCTATTCTGACATTCTGACTCTAGCTTCAATAATTGCATCATTTTGCCTCTTTGATCTGTGATGACAAATGACAAAGTTATGTAATTGCGAGATCGTTTCTTTCCCAGATTTGGAGTTGTAAGTTGTAAACCGTATAGGATTACATCGAATAATGTAAGTATAGTATAATAATCAGGATTATTTTATACGGTTATGTTTTTATAGTTTATTTACATGTTTACATTTTAAAATGATATGTGTGTTTTGTTTACATGTAAATAGATTTACTGTTTTTGTGTTGACAAAACAGCAGTACTTTTTGTAGTAAAAAAAGCATGATTGCACAATGTAGAAGATGAGCTGATATGTCTAAAGTCTAAATTGACTTTATTGAAGTTGACACACTTGAAACCTTAAAATAATTTTAGTTTGGTTGTGTTTTCCTTTTTACATTGGACATTTGAATTTTATGTTACAGGAGGAGGACTGTCAAGAAATAAGTTTGATTGTTAAAGAAGATCGTCAAATTATAATTTTTATTGTCATCGACCCATAACTAAAGTGACAAAATCGACACAGTATCATGTTTAGCAAACATGTGTACGTGTGTGCTCAACGCACTTCAACCTTTAATAGATATTTGACGACATGGTCACCGTTAGCAAATTCATTTAACTCAAAGCCACAGAAGAAGATGAGATTTTCGTCAAGGGTGCGTTTTTTTCTTCTAAATATAATAGAGTGAAATGTCATTGTGTAGAGGCATGTATATTTCAGATACGTACGAATTATACTTGAGTGATTATTCAACTATTTACTTCGAAATAGGACGGACTATTTCGGATTCCGGAACTTTTTGAGGCCAATGGGTTTTATCTTCTCAAAGATAATTCGATAGCAGAATGCGAAGGTCTCGTTGCTGAATGTTTATCACCGAATCGGACAAGAAAACTAGTTGAAGTATTTGATGGCTTGTCAAATTCGCTGTGTAAAGTAGCTGATATGGCTGAATTCATCAGAGTTGCCCACCCCAGTTCACAATATAGTTTTGCTGCTGAAGATGCTTGTCTCTCTATTAGCCGACTAGTCGAAAAGTAAGTTGTTTACCTGTTCCTTACCAAATATTGTATAATATTATTAAGATATTATTTAAAGACGCAATAAATGATTACGAATGTTGCCTAATAATTTTTTCTTGTTGAAACGAATATGTATAAAGAATTACTTTATCCTTATATAAGAAATTTGAAAATACTATTGTAGATATACTTCATCTTTGATATTCCTTTAAAATTTCAGATTAAACACAAACCAAGAACTGTATTTAGCCCTAAAGTCTGTTGCAGGAAAAAAAGATGTTGTGCCCACAGATGATGTGGATAATCACGTAGCCCAACTCTTCTTATTCGATTTTGAGCAGAGTGGTATTCATCTTAGTAAAGAAAAACGTGCAAGTGTTGTGTATCTCAACGATTTTATTTTGTATACAGGTAATTAGAAATGCGTATTATACTATACTGTTATTGAAAAGAGTATAAAAAATTGTTTTACAATGGTTTTTTGTATGAACTTACAAGTAATGTATAAATCATAACATGCAAGTAGAATATATTATTGAATAATATTATGTAATTTATGTAATATTCTGATACAAAATAGGTCAGCAGTTTGCAGCAAATGCTATGAAGCCATCGTCTATTCATCCAGAGGAATTACCAGCAAATATTCGAGCATTGTAAGAACATTTTATTCTGATTGACCAAATTAATTTGAAA
The DNA here is from genome assembly GCA_034698285.1 of Sminthurinus bimaculatus. Classification (NCBI taxonomy): domain Eukaryota; kingdom Metazoa; phylum Arthropoda; class Collembola; order Symphypleona; family Katiannidae; genus Sminthurinus; species Sminthurinus bimaculatus. The sequence goes on along the minus strand of JAQIVE010001828.1, from coordinate 1,451 downwards.
CTTTGAAACCTAAAACTTGGTCATAAACAAATGTTACATAAATACAACAAAACGCAATCTATGGAAAAAGAGTTCATAGTTATTACAAAAAGCAATTTTCGTGTGGTTATATGTAGTTTTCCGAAAGATGAGAACAATAATCTGTTGGTAACTGGACTGTTTTCTGACGCTGGTTCTGAGGCAGCACGGGAGGCTGCTTACAAGATATATCTTCACCCAGATAAGAAACAAGATGAGCTCCTTGTCAACCTTTTAACGGCTCGTAATGAATTGGCAAATGTCTGTGGATTCCCCTCGTATGCACATAGGTACAATGACGACATACATATTACTATTACACATTATCATGAATGAAGATACATATATTGATGGTGTATGGACGACATTGATAAGTGGAATATTTTATTTCTCACATTTCATTTGGTAATTTCAAGAGCCCTTCAAGGTAGTCTAGCAGAAAGTCCAGTGTTGGTGGCGAATTTTTTGGAAAATTTGGCTGATAAATTAACAATACGAGCAGAACGAGATTTTTCTACAATGACCCAAATGAAAGGAAGTGCGGTTCAGGTCTGGGACCCACCTTACTACACGCTCTGTGGTAATTAAATAATGATTTTACTGTCTCTCAAATTGAATTTCAAAAAAAATGGTCAAAACTAATTTTCATAGCAATTCATTCCTTCTGTCTGAATAATGGTGGGTTTTTTCACAAAATCTCGTAGCAAGGAGAACCCTTTTTAACGCTGATCGATCTGATTTCCTACCCTATTTTTCACTTGGTGCTTGTATGGAAGGGCTCAATCGTCTCACCCAAACTTTATATAATATCGAACTCGTTCCCGATGAAATATTGAATGGAGAAGTTTGGAATAATGACGTTTATAAACTGTCGGGTAAACACTTTGTTAAATTTGTACTAGACCCTTGAAGTAAATGTTAACAAAACCACCCGATTCCGACTAATATTGCAATAAAAAATGTTTTTTGTGTAAAAAAAATAGTTGTTCACAATACCGAAGGAAAATTGGGATTAATTTACTGTGATTTCTACGAACGTGAAGGCAAGCCACACCAAGACTGTCATTTTACAATACAGGGTGGTAAAGAGCTAGAAAATGGCGAATATCAGGTAGAATATAATATGAATGGTTTGTGCAAATGTGCACAGCAACATTTTTTTTAACATTCATTTACAATTCTGGAAATCCTGATGCTATTTCATAACGTTTTACTTTACAATCTTAAATAGGATCCAATAGTCGTTTTGATGCTTAACTTTCCTCCTCCCCAAGGTTCTACCCCATCTCTCCTGGCCCCATCGTAAGCTTACATCCATTATTTTAAGCTTTTTATTGCTCTTAATTTAAATAACTAACCCCCAAATTCTAGTATCCTTCTCTGCTCAAATCTTAGACTTAAACTTAAAAAAATTCCTGTTTCTATAGAATTTA